>JAOXJP010288412.1:0-13505 GCA_025762735.1 Platanus orientalis | reverse complement strand
AACTTTTTTTTTTTTTTTTTTTTTTTTTTTTTTTTTTTTTTTTTTTTGGTAGAGCTACTTGGGCCCATTATAACAGTTGTCAACACAATCAAGTGCGGAATTGCTGTCCATGGTATTTGAAACCCCGACCTCTCCTTGGAAAGGCTATAGTGTCATCTCTCCTTGGGAGGCCCATTTTAATGGTTCTTTAACTCGACAAGCAAAACTCAATCAAAAGAAAAAAAAAATCAACAAGCAATGTAAACACATGACCCATATTAGTAAGTAGTAACATAAAAGCACATCAAGCAACCATCTCAGTAATTTATTAATATGATCAAGAAAAAAAAAACATATTTAAATATACGTTCATTTAATTTTTATCACAAGTGCAAATTCATAGATCCTCTTTACTTTTGATTGCAGAGCTATAAAACAATGCAAACACAAGACAACATTAAAAACAATAAAAATCCCTCATAACCTAGTCAAGTTTTGGAGGATAAATACTAGATTGTAATTTATCATTGAGCACTACCCACTTGAAATGTAAAAGCCCCCTCAATACCCTTTGTTGTCAAGATGAATATAGACCAAAGTTTATGGCACATACTCCTCCTCACTCTCCTGGAACTCCTCATTCTGATTCTGGTACCCTTCCATGGAGTTATTGAACTCATAAGCATTCTCATTCTCATTGTTTCCATTATAACCACCATAGTTGTTGTACTTGTTACTTGTCTCCACCCCTCTGTATGATCCATACCCCTTAGTACTTCCCTTCTGAGACTCATAGCCATTACCATAGACATTCTCATTGTTAACTTTGAAGTAATACTTACCATTCTCTAGGAACCTTGTATCACTCATGCCTTGCTTCTTGGTCTCATGCCCATTATTGTTGTTGTTGAGGTAAGCTGTGTCTACGTACCTTGTGTCACCCATGCCTTGTTGCTTGGTCTCATAGCCATTGTTGTTGTTGTTGTTGGAGTAGCCGGGGTAGGTGTACTTAGTTTGAAACTTGGTCTCATAGCCATTGTTGTTGTTGTTGTTGTTGTTGAGGTAGCTAGTGTCTGTGTACCTTGTGTCACTCATGCCTTGTTGCTTGGTCTCATACTCGTTATTGTTGAGGTAGCTTGTGTCTGTCAACCTTGTGTTGCTCATGCCTTTTTGCTTGGTCTCGTATTCATTGTTGTTGTTGTTGTTGAGGTAGCTGGTGTCTGTGAACCTTGTGTCACTCATGCCTTGTTGCTTGGTCTCGTAGCCATGGTTGTTGTTGTTGTTGGTGGTGCTCGGGCTGCCGGTGTAGAACTCCTCGTTGTTTCCGTTGGAGAACTCTTCGGTGGTTGTTTTCTCCGGGAGGTTGCTGGAAGTGTAGTGATTGTTGACAGTGGTGGGAGTGAATTGGTTCCCGTTATGGCCATAGAGGCCATAACTATTGTCACTCTGTGGGGTGAACCTTGGCTCTTCATCTTTTGTAGGTGAAGGTTCTTGTTTCTCAGGGAGCTGGGTCTCCTTGGTATTGGTGGGGGTGTTGCTGCTGCTGTTGGTGTTGGTGTTGTAATGGGTGACCTTGCTAAAGAATTTGCTATCCCTAGCTTGGACTTGGAGAGAGGAAATAAGGAAGAGAAGTGAGAGGAAGGAAAGGTATTTGGCAGAGGACGCCATGGGTAAGTGAGAAGGGAGAGAGGATGGTGTATTGAGAATAGCAAGGAAGAGTTGTATTGTTCTAACTTTTAAGTCCTTATATAGATCTCTCTCTCTCTCTCTCTCCATAAAGTGGAAAGGGACAAGGAGAATGGCCGATGATTGTGGTCCGTGGTGGAAGGGCACTCTAAGAAAGATCCCTTCTACTGTAATATTACTTGAAGAAAAGTTGTTTTGTTTCTTTCTTTATTATCTAAAATATATGTGGTAAACATATTTAATAGACTTTAATCTTGAACTTAAGCTCCTCTTGCTAAGGCTCCTGAGTCAACCTGGTGAGTCATTCATAACTCGCCAATTGGCAAAAACGAGTCAATTCGTCGGAGCTTGGAGTTCATCAGTGAGTTCCTAACACATTTTCTTAAAGACCCATTTTGTAAAACTAATCAACACAATAGTAATATGTGTGGGTTTAATGATAATTTTTAGGTGGAGGTTAGTTGGGGTGAGTGAATTGGAGAGAAGGGGGGATATTGAGAGCATGGGCAGGTAAAGAAATCCACAACTGGCCGGGCAATAATGCGGGGATTGTGGTGGGTGGGGTATGGAAATAATGGCAGTTAGTGCACGCTGCATGTGCTCTCTTGAGTTTGTCTAAGAGAAGAGGCACCTACACTGTACTAGTAACTTGAGAGTCAGTCAAAAAGGTGGCTCTTCTTGGCTGAAAAAGACCCTTTTTTGGATCCTTGGAGGGCAATGTGAAATTAAGGAAAGTTTCCCTTCACTCTCAAGCAGTTGAGATGGTTGAGAAGCCACATCTCATTCTATTCCCCTGTGATTGAGGAAGCGGTGATTGGACCCATGCCTCCTCTTATGTTAAGCCATTGGATACGGGGAAAAAGAAACCAAAATTCATAGAAATTGGGCTAATTGGGATCAGTTTGGAAAACTGTTCCATTCAGTCAGTGGAGCTTGACCCATGTTCAGGGATTAGCCAACCCAAACATGGAGACCGTGAGTCCAGGAGGGGTTGGGGTTTTGGACCTGCTATAACCCCTCAAAGTGACCCTGCCCATAAAATTGTAAAGATAGAACCTCATTTATATTGCATTATCTTCTTAAAACTTTGAAATAAATTAGATACAAAGTCTTCATTAAGTTTGATATAATTTGTTTACATCTTTAAAACTCCTATACCAATTAAAAAAAAAAAAAAAAACTTTAAACCCAGACCAATAGGAACGATCAGACCATCTGCCCGGGTCTTGATACTACTTTTCAGGTTGGGTTGTCTTTTGACACAATTTGAGGTAAAACCCGGTCAAGTCACTTGGGTGCAACCTCAAAAAATAATTTAAAAAGCCATTACTGGTAAGGGTGGCAACGAGCCAAGATTACAGCACAGACTCATCACATAAAGGCTAAGCTCAGGCTTGGCTTGGGCTCATAGATGTCGGCTAGCTCAGCTTGCTAGTCAGAAAGAAGGTCCTATAACATAATAGCTTATTAATCCAATTTTTCATTTTGGAATATTACTTTCAAATTATATATATATTATTAAAAAAATTAACCATAGTGAACTTTTAGTGAGCTGAGCTTAGTGAAGCTTTGGCTCAGGCTCATTTAGAAAATGAACTCAAATCTAGGCTCAGGCTTGGCTCAACAAACTTAAAAATAGGCTCAGAATCAGCTCATGATGAGTCAAGCTCCAACCTGAGCTGAGCTAGTTAGGCTCATTGCCACCCCTAATTACTAGGATTTAAAGAAGGAGAAAAGGAAAGAGGAAAAAAACGATGGGACAGAGACAGGGACGTGGTTTCATACCTAAAAGTTAGAAAAAGAGGAATTTGGGCATAAGGGGAAGACATCTTCCCCTATATTAGGTTTAAAAATAAAAGAATTCATTACTATATATATCAATGTATAGCTTGTACCAATATGAAAGAGGAGAAAAGGCTAAATTAGATTAATTAGGAGAGCTGCACCATTTTATATATGAACCATTCTATGGTAAAGAGAAAATTAAATGATAGTATAAAACTGAAAACAAAGAGAAATGCGGAGAGAGTCAACCAAGATTACTGGATTGGATTAATTAGAGTAGGGGAATTGGGCTTGCCTTTATATATGGAAGGTTTGGATGCTAAAGAGAAAATCAAAGCATTAATTATGAATTTAGTACCAAGATATCAATGGTTTAGCATGTAATGGGTCTATATATTACCATCATCGGGTCGACTCGAATTTTCCAACGGTTGAACCAAGTCACGGCGACCAATCCCTGCTAGGTCGAGCCCTTAATCCGTTTTTAAGATATTGGTTTACAATGTTGGTTGGTTGGTTTTTATTTTTAAGCATGTTTACACCTACAAGGATTTAGTTCTTTAGTCAACACCAAACCACATTAATTTTACTTGATAGAGCATGTCATGTGGGTGTTTGACCAATCTAGATTACCTTTTTCTATCCTCCCCTCTGCCCTTTAAGCGTGATACGCGGAGGGGGGTTGTAGCAACCAGAAGGCCGACAACAAGTCTTACCTTACTTTGACATTGGAGAAGGTTTATCAACGATGTGGGTTTGCTCGGTTGGAGGGCTTTCAAGGCCCGGCCTATTAAATTTGTTTTGAAGTTTACTTCGGAATATTTAAACCATATTGAGGGCTAGCCAACCCATTGGGAGCGATACCAGCTTTTAAAAGAGAACAGAATCGAACCGGTTTATATTTACATCAATGGGGATATTTTGTGATGTTACCAAACATGACCCCTGTGAAATCACTTGGGTATAGGGGTGGCAATGTTCGTCACAAACCGAGAACCTGACATGAACCCAACACGAAATAAGTGGGTTGAGGTTGACTGTAAACTTAACATGTTTTGGGTCAAATCAGGTTGACCTGCTTTGGCATGGTTAATAAATGGGTCGGGTTCAGGTTGACATATGTAGTTGTATACACTTAACTTGACATGACACAAATTTGACCTACCAACATGAACTAGTACATAACCCACAAATCCAACACGAACCTAACACGAAATAAGTGACTTAGGGTTGACTGTAAACATCTTTCAGGTCATGATTAATAACTGGGTCAGGTTTGGGTTGAGCCATGTAGTTGTGTACCCATATCTCGACAAGACACAAACCCAACCTGCCAACAGGAATTGCCACCCCTACTTGCATATTTTAAATTGGAAAGCTAAAAAGATAATAGAAAATTATATCCTAATAGGGTCGTTGTTATTATTATTATTATTATTTTTGGCAACCGAGATATCTAGGCCTCTTAGAGCACCTGACTAGGTCCTCAGGGCATATAAACAGCTGCCACTTGCATACACCAGATAAATCGGGTTTTTTTTTATGCTTGGACAAGTGACCCAAGGGGGTGCGTTTCAAACTCAAGACCTCTGCTTCCTGAGGCGTGATCACTGTGCTATCCTTGGGGTTTAAGGGGGTTATGTTTGTTCTTTATTAGAGCATATTAGTAAAACAATATACTTACCTGTGAAGAAGGCAAAAATTGGTGCAGAAGACATACCTAAGGATAAGTGCATTACATAACTTCATAATATTTGCAATTGAAAAGGCAAATAACACTTATCCTTGATTTAGTCTATTTAGGAAACAGCTACGCTTGCAGCCAAACACCCCTCTTCTCTTACTCATTTTCTTTTGGAGAAATCATTAGATAGATCACGTACCACTTACTACACATATAACCATCCCTAGTCTACATCATCGAGAGCGTCCCGCATTCTTATCAATCCAAACCTTTAAAACAAAGGTTCCTTCTGAAAGACCTCTTAGACCAAAAATTAGCTTAATATAATGACCATAACATTTAAAAAAGTGATCTTTTCAGATCAAATTATTCAAGTTGCAGTGGTTAATCTGTTAATTTACGACAAGTACAGGATTTCTTCTTCTTAGTGGCAAGAACAGTGAATTGTCGGAAAACGTGGCCAAGGTTTCTCAAATTGTTAGAAACCTCAGGAGGTAAGTGTAATTTACCCATGATAATGCTGAGTTTATTTTTGTCAAATCAAATATTCAATATTTAAGTTTGGACAATATATTTTAAAACAGTAAAAGAAATTAAAAAATATCCACCATAAATAAAGGGGTTCAACAATATTTTCAATATCCCTGTTTTTTTTTTGGTCAAAAGAAACTTCATTTTGAATTAACGAATATGAAGATTTACAATTTGTTTTTCAGATAACACAATTGATTTCATAGATGCATTAAATGAGTCTGAATTCCATAATCCCTCCTTATGTTTCATAGTTGCCTTTGTGGCTATATAATGTGCCATTTTATTCTAACTTCTAAGAGCATAAGATATCGAAATTGTAGGGCAGAGAAGCATCCGACATCTTGAATAATTTTCGCTATCCTCCGTGATGGTTTGACATTCTTTTCCTGTAGAAGCTTCGTGATTTTTTGGTAGTCTCCTTCAATTATATGGGCTGTTGTTTTGAACTTAGTAACAAGCTGTAGTCCAATGAGAAATCCCCAAGCTTCTATTTCCTTCAATGTACCTTCATCAATGATTTTTTAATGACTTTTTAATAAGTGTTCCACTGTAGTCTTTAGCAATGGCTGCTGCAGCACCTATTGGTGAAGTAGCTTCATCCACATTTATTTTAATGTATTAATGTGGGGGAGGAGACCAATTGGGCCATGAGGTTGCATTGTTAGAGTGGGCAATGGCTCATCATTGAGGGCAACTTCAGTCAAATTATTGAAAGCAAAGGAGATTTCATTGTACATCTTGGATGCTTTGTGAATGATGTAGCTAGTTGATGGTTGATATCTATTGAACACTTTGTTGTTCGTAGCTTTCCAGATGGACTATATTAATAGAATTCCCACGGTTGAAGACATATGTGTTAGGTAACAATTCACACCAATCACCTATCTACTTCTTAAGGGATCTAATAATTTCACGACTTTGGAGACCTAAGGGTGAACCAAACCAAATTGATTGTAAGAATTCACAATTGAAAAATGTAGTTTACTGTTTCTGTTTTCTTTTCACAAAAGGGGCAGACAAGGTTTATTGAACTTGGATGGATTTTCTTTGATCGCAATCACATTATGTAAACATCTTCAAATAAATGTAATGACTTATGAAGAGGTAAGTTTGAGATGCCATAATGCTTTAAATATTTTACTAGATGAGGTGTCTAGGTTAGTGGAGGATGATGCATTTTTCTTCATGTATTGGATGTATGTTGATTTGGTGGAGAAAATACTTGAGGGAGTGAGTGTCCAAATTGTGATGTCATTATCATTCTTGTTCACTACATTAAAATGTATTTTCTATATGGATTCCGCCACATGGGATAGAAAAATGTCTACCAGGATGTCCGTTTTCCAACTGCGCATGGAGTGATCAATGAGTTTAATTGCCTTCTTTTTGTGGGAACCTGTGAGATTTTCACTGGTTCTATAAGATGGTATAACAAGGATCCAAGGGTTATCCTAAATATTGATGTTGTTTCCACTTGTAACTATCCAACAAACACCTTCTTTGAGTAAATCTCTGCTATTAAGAGACATTTTCCATGTTGCTGAGACTGATTTGACTTGTCTAATCTTCAGAAAAATTGATTCCCTTAGGTATTTCACCCTTAGTAGTTTGACTCATCTATTATCAGAATTCTAAATAAATCTCTAGCCCAGTTTCACTACCAATGCATTATTAATAGCTTCTATCTCTCGGAAGCCAAGGCCTCCATTTGCTTTTGCCTCTTGGAAGGTTTTCCAAGCTTTTAGGCATAATTTGCCTTTGTCTTCTTGCTTTTCCCACCGGAAGTCTCTTTGGATATTATTGATTTGTTTGCAGCTGATTTTGGAAATTAGGTTGATTGCCATATGGTAGCATAGAACGGAAGCCAAAACAAATTTGATAAGGGTGATTTTTCTTGCATGAGACGAGTTTTGCTTTTCTCCCCTTCAATTTGGTTTGGTATTTTTGAATTAGGAACTCGTATGTATCTTTCCTTAAGTCCTTTTGTAAAAGAGACTTTTCTAGATATTTATCTTATTTTTTCACAAGTTGGACACCAAAAAAAATGAGAATCTCTGATTTCCTTTCTTCTTACATTCATGTTGAAGAAGATGGCTGATTTTGTGTAATTCACATTTTGGCCTGACCAATTCTCATAAATCTTTGAAGTTTGCTTGAGATTTTCAGTTTCCTGTAGATTTGTTCTCCCAGATAACAAGATGTCATCAGTAAACATTAATTGAGAAAACTTTGACTCATACCTGTTGATTATGATTCCTTCATATAATCCTTGAACAACCAACTTGTTCATTAGACATGAGAACACTTCACTACACATGATAAATATATGCGATGAGAGAAGACAGCCTTATCTGATTCCTTGTGATAGAGAGATGTTTCCTTCAGGATTCCTATTGATGATAATAGAGAATTTTGCACCCTTTATCTCTGACATGATTAGATCATGGATCTTGTTGTGGAAGCCGAATCCCTTTCAGACTGCACTGATGAAATTTCACTCCAATCTGTCATCTGCTTCTGCATTAATGAAGTACCAACGTCAGTTCCCAATATTTCACAATGCCATGTTTCTGAATTTCCTTAATTGCACAACGAAATGTAACATCCTTAACTAACCATACTTTTCTAATATTTTGAGAAGTCAACCTTATGGCCTTAATTTGAATCCACTCCGCCACCCTAAAGGTCATCTGATAAGCCTCATTAACCAAAGTAATCTGTTCAGTCATACGTTCTCTTGGTTTTGCAAATCCAGCTCTATAACTACCGGACAATCAACTGCTTTCAATCTTTGAAAATCCACTACATAACATCAGCTCATAAGATTCATTAGTGAAGAGCCAAACATTTCTTGCCGCGGATTTGGTCCGCCTCCCTACAAAGGCCGTAGGTCTGCTGGGTGTCAGGGGGCGGACACATCAGCACCAAAAAGTGAAAAGCCCCCCCCAAAACACACACACACACCCAGCAGACCTAAAGCGTTCGTAGAGAGGCGGACAAAATCAGCAAACATTTCTCTTACCTTAGCTGACGTGATAAAATTTGAAAGTACAAACATGGTTAGGAGCAAGGGTTTAAATTTATCCATGAGCTCTTTTTTCCAGTGGTTGTTTATAAATGTGTTTTGGCTGCCAGGGGTAGACTCTTTCATGCTTTTCACCATACTTCTGCCTACTATGAACGTAAGGTTGACTGAGCTACTTGATTTGGAGCTAGCTTATGTCAATCTCAAGAACATCCGAGGTTACACAGTACTCCACAAGGCTGGGAAGCTAAGGAGCCCTTAATCAAAGTTGTCCTCTCTACCTTGTTTCTAGGGGGGATGCCTACCCTCTGGGTTTGTTCTCCCCCTGTACCAATTGTAGGTGGAATAACATTGGCATCATTCACCAAAGCCTCTTTTAATTGGGCTGGATTTTAGACTGCTTCCAACCTGAGAAACCAATCTTGTAAGGCCCTCACTTTTATCATTCTCGGGAGGCTTTATGCACCTTCTTCAGGGTTCAGGAAAAGGATTCCAAAGCAAAAGAGAGAACATTAACTTTGGAATCTTTCAATGGACTGTTGACCATCCAAATGAATGTGATTGATCAGATGGGCTCATGCAACTGAGCCCAACGTAGCAAGTGGTAGGTTCTGATCCGCCACAACGCACCACGTGTGATGTTTATGGCCTTTAACTGAGAGTGAAAACCCTGCTTATCATTATCCGGTCAACTTGGTATGACAGCCGAGAGTTGCACAAATTTAACCCAAGGACTTTGTGGATGTTTTATGCAAGGCTTTGAAGGAGGTATGGTCCAATGCGCAGGATCATCTGGGACAAGGAGCTGGGTTGGTCACCCCAGTCCCTTTTTTATGCCAACGTGATCCTTAAGCTAGTCCAACCTGCCAAGGACACGTCCCCAGGTTCACCGGTTCAACCGGCTAGGATGGCCCAGGTTTTATGACAATGGGAAAACCTGAGGAATTGCAAATGCAAGGCAGTGCAGTTGGTAAGTGTGAAGCATGCCAGTAACTAGGAACGGAAAATGTAACCCAGAAAAGGGTGGACAAAAATATCTTGGAATTTACAGTAAAGAGAAAAGAAAAGTTTTCAAATGAAATTGATTCTAAATTTGTCAGTTGAATTCAAGGACTCGACCATGAAATGGAACTAAAACCATTAGCCCTTATCTGCCTGCCTGAGTTGCTGATTACGCTTGTATTGGTTCTCCTGCAACTTCAAAGGTGTTCACCAACACAGGTGACCTAAAGCATATGCTCTCTTCACTGAATATGCCAATATATTTTTTTCCCTTGCATGGATACAGAAGAGTACTGACTAACTGAACCATGACGACAACCACATCCAAGCAGCCATAACGGGGAAAGTTATTAAAGCAGAAGCCTGAAATGCACACCAAATAAATAATGGTGTTAATGTAAAGCTACAAAAAAGAATGAAAACTTGAGTGAAGGTAACATTGACTGAGTAGAGATAGACCACAAAAAATACAACTTCCTCGTTGGCAAGAGCTGCAGCAAAATCATTCTTTTCCATTTCTTGTTTCACAAAAAATTGCAGCTGCATAAAGATATAAATGATTGTCAAAATTCACAGGGTGGCTATATTGTGGATAAAATAAGACAATTACAGATGATATTATATTTTATGAGAAAGACAACTGCTTCTTAGCTCTAATCTTCTAGAAGATACAATAGAAGTAGATGTGAGCAAGGAATCAATAAAAAAAATAAAAAATAAAAAATAAAAAAGCAAGTACCATCTATGGATCTCATCAACTAAGAATTCTAAGCATCATTACTGTAGTTATATGACACCCACATTCTAAAATCCTAGTTCTACATAGGAGAATTAAACACATATTGGCACTGTGGTAAGCAAATAGCTTTCTTTCACCTCACCATCTGTATATGAAAAAAAAAAAAATCATAACGAGATTGGAATGTGGGGCACCTTAGTCGGTTGGTAAATTAAAAAGTTCGGAATAGGTTTCATAAGGTGGTTCGGCCAGCACCCTCAGTAAAGAGGAGGGCATTGTCATCCTCATGCATGCTACCATTTGGGTGGTTAGAGAATAAAAGGCAAACAATTTGACTAAAACCCAGACAGGTCCAGCCAGTTGACTTGGACAAATTATGAATGCACCCTGGGCAGGGTGGGCCACCTATCAGCCAAAAACTAGATGAGAAGGGGGGGTCATCTGTTGACTCAGCTGATTTTCTGAACAGAAACAACAAATTTTAGAGAGAGAGAGAGTCATCTCTGTTTATGTTTCCAAGTTGCTGAGATAGGGAAAAATGAGAAAGTTTCCAGTACTGTTAGAGAAGACAAAAGAAAAAGGGTAGGGTTAGAGATAATGTTTAGAAGAAGTGTTATGTATATATATATATATATACACCTTTTCCAGTTTGATCACCTGTCTAGAATTAAATATTAAGGAAGCCAGTGACGCTAAAGTTATCGCTTTCTGGTAAGAAATCTAGTAAAGAATCAAGTTTCTCAGTGAGCTCCCCATGCAATTTTACAGATATATGGGAAACTTGATTGATGTAATGAGACAGTTAAGGGCTATAAAGATTATATGAGATGAAGCATCCCTCTCTACTTTAGTCTCTATTTTGAGAACTTTGTGAATGACATATGGGGAGAAAAAGTTCTAAAATATTGTGCCTGTGATTTCTCAAAGAGATCTGTAGGTTCTTCAAGATATTCACATAATGATTGGAAATAGTGATCAAAGTACAAGTCATGAAGCCAAAGAGTATGTTCCAATAATATAATTAAATTCCATGTATCTTCAGTAAAACATTGGTTCTTATCACTCTGCATTCCAATCTATATGACCTCCGGGCAGGTACAAAGTAACCTGCTTGGTAGAGGCATGTTGCAACCTAACCTTTAAGAGTTTGTTCAAGAAGGCATTCCTCTTATCTATCAATAAAAGGATCTCTGTGTGTGGGGTGATAATATAGTTCCAATCATCCAATGTAATAATATATGTTATTTCACACAACCAGCACAAGAAAAATCCTGACCCCAAAACTCTGAAAGTAATAATCAACTGCCTTCATCATCTCAAAGTCATATTAATCAAGAAATGTAAACGTAGAGGTAACATGTGATCTTCAACTTAATAAAAATTCCAACATATAACTTTCAAGGTGATATTATCATATCATTAAAAGCTACTTTACACTGATTAACTAGAACAGATTAATGTACACACCTCATGGTGATATTTTTTAACTGCCGACATGAATCTTTTGAACTGATGCAGAGCTTGAGACATGTAAGGACTCGAAAAAGATTTCTGAATGAAGAAATATGGATCCAGCACCCTCACTATTTTTTGGAGATGATGCCCACGGAAGTCATTGATGAACTGTAAGTAACATATAGCATTAGAATTGGTTCAAGACCAATATAAAAAAAAATAATAATAATAATAATGGCAAAATAAATCCTTATTAAAATAGTCAATCTTATTATGGCCAATAGTGAATTTACCTATCAGAAAGGGTGATTTAATTTTTTTTAATATGGTGCATATTACAAAAAATAACAATATAAACATAGATTCATAAGAATGTAATATTAAGACATTCCTCAGATGGGTCTACTTATGTGACATTGGCACATTACGTGCAGGAGTGAAGGATGTTTCAATTTGAAAAGATGAAATTTAGGGTAAAATGGTAAATTCACTCAATTCAACTAACCGGAAGGAATGCACATTGCAATCAAGTATCAATTTACCTTCAAGAATGAGCATCTATTGGAGCCTGCTTTCCTTTGAGCCTTTAAAGTCCTCATCTAATAATAACAAATTGCATGTGGTTAGCAAAAGAGCGCAGATAATAAGCATCTAGATACTTATATATTCATATGATATAATTAGAGTATTCAATTAGGTAATACTTACTGTGATTTGAAGTGCCTGCTCAAGTTGCCGAATCTGAATCCACTGTTCTGTAACAATGTCTGCCATCTGGTGGCAAAGATTAAAAAAAAAAGAATGAAAGAAACATTGGTAACTATATAAAACACCTTTTCTAAACAAAAAAAAAAAAAAAAAAAAGGAGTTCAACATTCAAGACTACTTCACACACGGTAATACCAAAAGATAAAAATAAGATTATGAAATTTTACAAATATAATACCTAAAATATGCAGCATGTAATATCATTTAGTGAAAGAAAATTTGTAGTCCACACTCCACACAAGTGGAGAAACACATGAATACCATAATGAATCTAAAAGCCTTTTAACCTAAGAGAAACCAGATAACTCTTCACACACTGCATTAGATCACAAGTTGATCAAAGTAATCACAACTATTAGGGAAAAAATTCATATTAAACAAAGCATCTTGCTATGTTTAAACTATTATTGGTATCTATTTGCCTCCTGTTCAATGAAATTAAAATTTAAATATCTAAATTAACAAATAGATTTAACATCATATATAATTATTACGCACAAATATAACTACATGCCCACAATATGATTCATGAAATCCTCCACTACATGATGGTTCTCTAGAATTCTCTTCAAATTATCTGAATCATCAACATTGAGGAAAGGTATTTGAGTAGTAAACAACCTCGATAGGATTCCAAACAAAATATAAGGATGATTCTTGGACTTGTCCCCTGAACCACACTTCACATCCAATTTAGGCTCTTTGCACATTTTATTACATTAGCCTTTCTAATTAATTTTACAAACAGAAGATAATGCTAATAAGGATATATATATATATATATATATATATATATATATATATATATATATACTCTGACTGAGACTAATACAAGATCAGCACGTATA
>JAOXJP010288401.1:0-18989 GCA_025762735.1 Platanus orientalis | reverse complement strand
ACTTTCCCTCATTTTATCACCTATTGGTGCTACACCTAAGCTCCCACGAATGGATTCATTCCTAATTTTATCCTTTCCAGTCTTGCTACTCATCCATCTCAACATCTTCATTTCAGCCACACTCATTTTATGTACGTGTTGTTTGTTGGCTGCCCAACACTCTGGTCCATAAAGCATGGCTGGCAGGGAATGATTGCGAGTATGCCTCGCCATTCATACTGGAAGCAAGGGCAAGGGAATGATTTTGGGGACATTCCATGATTAATCAGATATAAGACGAAGTGTGGATATTGTGGTAAGGAGATGCATGGTAGCGGGATTTCACATCTAAAACAACATCTAGGGGTGGGTCTTGAAATGCACAAAAGCAGATGAAGAGGGCTAGGTGTGAGAGCGAGGTGGAGTTTAGGGAGGTTGTATTAGAGAGGCCTAGGGTTGTGGATTTAGACTCTAATGATGAAGGGACGGCATACCCATCCGATTATGAAATTGGGCAATAGAGGCGATAGAATAGACTTACAATTAAGTTAAGCATTGCAAATCAATATGAGAGGGAACTTCACCATGTTAGCTCCTCTAGGCCAAATTTTAGGCCTTCTATTCATGAGGGAGGGGGCAATGGTGGTAGTAGAGGTGGTGGATTAGGGGTGGTAGCTCCTGAGGTAGTACATCTGGTGGTCGTTGGACCTAAGCAGGCATGACCCGCACCTATAGTACGAGGGAGGAGCAAATTCCTATGGATCCTGGTCTGTACCACTCCTAGGATTCAAAGCAAAAGAGATTGAAGGAAATTTAGGAGAGTGTGAGAGATAAAGTCGGGACAACATATGCAAAATTCTCACTCTACAGGGCTTTTCTGATACGGCAGCCCTCCTTTGGCTTGAGAAGAACTATCCAATGTGGAAGTTCAGACCAAAATTTCCAAGGAAATCCAAAAAGTCTACATGCTGTCCTCATGTTTAGTCTTTGTTTTCTTATTTTCCTTTGTTTTATAGGGTTTTAAGGGTGATTTTTATGTAATAAGACCATATGAGCAAAGAGTAGGGAGTTAGAAATAATTTAGAAGAGTTTTAGGAGTTTTTTTTAATGTTTTTATTAAGTTTTTATAGGGTTTGAGACTGTTGGTCATACAGCATGGGGGAGGGGAGGGGTATTTTTGTCCCAAAAAATTTTAGGCTTATAAAAGCCTCTAAACACAACATGTACAATCAATTTTTTGATGAATAGAAAGAATTGAAATTGTCTTGCTCACATTGGAGCTTGGTTCTTCTCCCAACCCTCACGTGAAGGTGAGTAATCTCTCTCTAATCTCTAATCTCTAATCTCCTCTCTCATATCACTATTCTCTTCTCCTCTCTCACTCTCTTCCTATTTCTTTTCTTCTCATTATTTTTCTGTACAAATCTCTCTTTCTACTTCTATTCTTTATCTCTTCTTTCATCTATTTCACATCTCTTACATCTTCACCATGTTTTTCATCTCCTTTCCCTTATTCCCTTTTCTTTATTTACTTTCCTTTCTACAGAATTTTTTCCATAAAATTAACTTTTCTTTAATTACTTTTAATCCACCAAACCAAAGTTCAATTCCGCATCCCTAGGACCATTCTAATTCTATAAACCTATCCATATAGTTTTCTCCAATTTCTAAACCCAATTTTCATATTTTCTTAATTATTTTTCAATTCTTGAACCCTAAATCCTACCTAATACCTTTATTCCCCCTTTCCCTAACTAAATACCTAAGCCTAAAATCCTTAATTTCTTGATTCTTGAGTCTTTAAATCAAGCCCCAATTGTGATTTTCTATATGACATTTGTAGCTTATCCTAAATTGTTCTAAGATCCTTTCCAAAAGGGGATCCTACATCACTTTCCTACAAAATTTATTAGATGAGGCAAGGAGGGCGGGGGCAGGTGTGAAGCACCCACTTCATATGAAATTATGGGGAAGTATTTGAATCAAGAGAAGAAGCTAAAATGAATATATAGCTGTATTGAAGACTCATTGGCCAGAGTACGGGGCAACTATAATGTAATGGTTGGACTGGTCCTAAAGACAATCAATCAATTTCATGGAGTATTGTAATGGTCATACCGTTTTTTTGAGATCTATGGAGGCATCCAATGTTCTCTAGGATGCCCAAGTACATTTATGTTTTATAGGTAAAGGTAATTAAAAAGGGCGGAAGGGAAAACATGATCCAAATAGTAATAGGTAATGGCAATAATTTCAAGAAGGCCGGAGAAAAGCTAATGAGTCAAGAACATATCGCCTATTTTAGACCCCAAGCACAACCCATTGCATAGACCTCATGCTTAAAAACATGGTAGTGAAGGTAGTGGAAAAGGCCAAGACAGTTACCACTTTTTGCAAGGACCCAAACCTAAAATATGTATATAGGTATTTATATGCTAAACCATATGTGGACACGTGACACTTTATTGGCCTTAGTTGAGAATTTTAGAATCTTCACCTGAGGCATTAAAGTGTAAATATTAAAACTATGATTACCTAATGGTTAAATAGATAATTAACATGGTTTATTGGCTTGGAAACTTAATGGAAATGATTATTTTGTAAAAAAAAACTAAGGCATTGAAAAGCAAGCATTAAAACATAAGGGACTAAATAGTAATTATAAAAATTCCAATTATAAAACACCAAAAACCCTCATTTGTTTGGAACATACAAACAAGGGGCTAGAGCCAAGAGAAAAACAAGGGGGATGGAAGGAAGGGCAGCAGCTGGATTCATGGATTCTCGTTGCGTTTCTCGCGTGAATAGAGGTACATGTTTGATGTAGCATCACTTGCATGGTTGGACCGGAGATATCCATTGTAGAAGCCTAAGCCCAATAAAAATAGGGCCTAGGAAGTTCTAGCCACGGGGGGGTACAAAATTTTACGGGGTTCTTTTATGTAATAAGGCATTTTTGCCAAATTTTAATGGATTTGGTGTTTGGGGTATTCTTATGTAATAAGGTTAACTAGCCAAGAGTAGCATAGGGAAGTTTTTAGAAGGTTATTTGAGTCTTTTTCTAGTTATGGGGGCCCAAGGAAAGCTGGTCCACAGCCCCTAGGAATCCCCTTATTTTGCTCTTTTAATTGTTTAGAAGTTTAGTATAGGAAAGTTAGGACTTCAGAAGTTTCTTTTATTGGCAAGTTTTATTGGTTGTAAGCTTTAAAAAGGCACCCCCACCCCCTTACACAGTTAAGGAAGAAGAATTTAAAAAAAAAAAAATTGGCTTGTTTGTCAAGGTGGTCATGGACCAACCCTCCCTTAACCTACCTCTCTCTCTCTCTCTCTCTCTCTCTCTCTCACGCCTCTTTCTTCCTCACGATATCTTCTAATCCCCCTTCTCTTCTTCTTTCTCCATTAATCAACTACCCCTTCTTTCTTCCTTTCTTCCATTGATATTCACCTAGCATCGAATCTGTGGAATCATACGGCTGTCTTGAAGCTTCGCAGTAAAGAAATCAAGTGTCGTTGTGTACCTTGGACTGCAGATACAAGACATCACGTCTGGGTTTTTTCTTGGACTGTTCAAGGTCAAATCACACCCTTAACTAAGGGTATTCCAGCTTTTGTCTTATTTGGGTAAGTTCTTCCATCTAATCCCTCTTTTATTCAGAAAAGTCCATATAAATCATCTCATTAAATTTATGTTATTTGATCACCTTTCTTGAGTCCCATTGATACTCTTCTACAACAGAAAATTCTAGGCATGCATATCTTTGAAAATCTCCCCCTTCTAGAGCCTTTATTCTTTCAATTTTTTTTTGGATAAATGACGACTTTATTAAAAAGAGAAAAAACTAAAATACAACAACAAGGGAGAAATACCCTACAAACAATCAATCAGACAAATAACTCTCCACAACCACCATTTGGGAATTAACCCCCATGTTTGTCAGCTCATCAATCATCTCATTCTAACTCCTATCAATATGGGACAAAGAAATAGACAAAGAAGTAATAATCTCCATAATCTCATAAATAATTGGAGCCAGCTCCCAAGACCCAATGGAATTATCCAAGCCCCAACTAATAACCACTACCAAATCACCCTCAACCTCGCAACCATGAAATTGGAGCCGATGGAGTTCCCGAAGCCCCATTAAAAGACTATAAGCTTCAGCTTTGATAGCGTTATAGTTCCCCAATGAGCCATAAGTAACCATAATAATCTTGGAGTCCTTGTCTCGAATCACACACCCAAAACCCGTCATCCCCGGGTTTCCTTTGGAGGCCCAATCAAAATTAAGTTTCAATCACCCCTCAACAAGAGGAATCCAACTCTTTTGCAGAATCCTCGGCTTATAGCGGCCTCCATTAAGGCAAGAAGCCCAATCACGAAAGAAAGAAGAAAGAGGGATATATTTACACTCATCAAGAGCGAGGAGCCAATTCGCCAAACTTTTCACAATGGAATCAATAACCTCCCCCTTGGATCTAAAGATATCCTCAAAGATTCTTCCATTCCCCTCCCGCCAAACCTCCCACATAACAGCATACAAAAGGCTATCCCAAAACAATCTTACCCGCTCACCTTTCCCTCATCCATACCATTGACAAACAAAAGCTTTGATGTCTTCAGGCCAAACATGAGTTTTCCCCAAGTTAGAGCAAAAATGGTTCCAAATATCCCCTGTGAAATTGCAATGAATAAAATATGATTGGACGTTTCTCCCTCTTTAAAGGATTTTGTTCCCCTAAAATAGTTCTATCAAAACAGTAAAAATCCTATAAAAATCTTTGATTTTCTGGGTTTAATTAGAGGAATTTCAAATTTTGGTTTAGGATTTTTTTTGGAGAAAAGTATACTTAGTTTTTTTTAAGATTTGACTAATCAAATCAACTCCAAATTCTTCGTTGAAATTTTGAACGAAAAAATATTTCGAGTGCAAAACTTACCTTTAAATTTTCAAAATTTTCTTACACGTGTCAGGTATTTTGGAAATGTTACCCAATTCTACCAAAATTACAAATTTGCCCCTAGTACAAAATTTGGAGTTTTTAGTTTTTGGAATTATTTTCTGCAAAGTCCAATCTTATCCTATATTGTTCCACGTCATTTGGTATCAGAGCCAATTTATCTCAGTTGGTTCTGTCCAGCTGAAATCCCGGGAACTATCTGAGTTAACTGTTTAGACATTATGGGGATAAACAACAATGATTCATCTACTGAAATTAAGAATCAAGCTTGAGATCTTGAGACTACGAAGGTGGAATTGAATTCTAGGATGGATGGACTATAAGCCAACTTGGCTGCTATACGATCCCAACTAGAGATGCTTACAGTTGTTGTCAGAAAGAAAAGTAAGCCAGAAAAGATACTAGTTCAAGCCATGGAATCTTTCAATTGTACCTCTTCTAAGTCAATCGAATGGTGTTCCAATTAGTAAGACTTCACACCAATATCAGCATGAGGTGATACCTACCAAGCGGAAACAGAATACCAGGATCATGAATCATCAAGGTAATACCCATCATGAATTGAAACGGCAAACTACGCTTGACGTGCTAGACTTTAGTGGCAAGCAAAATCCAATTCTTGGACTAGAATCATAGTATCAAATCCTTCTTCAGATGGTATGAGGTTCCATAAGGATGTAAACCAGCCAAGATATGGTGGATAACTTATTAAAAGGGTTTTATCACTACATGGAGTGAGATGAAAGCAATCATGAAGAAATGGTTAGAACCTTAGGACTACAAGCAATGAGCTCACATTCAATTAAATTAGCTTAAGCAAGGGACTTTAATTGTGGAGGAATACACCAACCAATTCCAACACTTAGCTACCCAGGCAGGATTCAGGTAGAATGATGAGATTATAGTAGCCATGTATAGGCAGGGCCTACATCCTCAAATATCTCAGGGTCTGTGTTATCATTAATATTCTTCAATGGATGATGTCATACAGATTGCCTATCAAATAGAAGACAATATGAAGCACCTTTCTTATAAGAATCCCTTCATAAAAAAGTGTCTCTAAGAGTGTAACAATGGGTAATGGATCTTCTATCAGTAGGACAACTAGCAAGCCCCTATCCAGTGGTATAACTTCAGCCCCTTCTAGGTCTGCTTGGCCATTTTCTCCTTTTAGGTCTAGAGGTACAGAAAATTCACAATCCGTACCCTACGGAGATCAATGTTTTAATTGTAAGGGTTATGGACATGTAACGGCCCAATGCCCTACTCGTGTAGTGGGTTTATCAAATAAGCAGGATCTTGAAGAAGTGTACATCCCTGACCAATCTATGATCCTTGAAGCCGAGAATGCTGAAGAGACAGAAGGTTGTGAGTCAAATGAGGACAGGCCTATTAATGTATTCCGCCATCTTCTTACTAGTCGAGAAGAAAAAGAAGAAGATTGGCGTAGAAGCAACATATTCCAGACTCGAGTTCGTTGTAATGGCTAACATTTTTCCCCGGTCATTGATGGAGGTAGTTACACTAATGTGGTGTCTGAAGATATTGTGAAGAAATTAGGCCTAAAATTCAAGGCATATCCAAGTCCCTACAAAGTTGCTTGGGTCAACAATATAAGCTTGAAAGTACAAGAGAGATGTTTGCTCACATATTCAATTAAAGAGTCTGAAGACAAGGTACAGTGTGACATTCTTCCACTTAAAGTGTGTCATATACTACTAGAAAGACCATGGTTGTTTGATAAAAAGGCCCAGCATTGCGGATACAATAATACCTACACTTTCAAGCACCACAATAAAGAAATGAAGATGGTTCGTAGCAAAGACTCGACTCCATTGAAGCTTAAGAAGACAACAGGATCCTTTCTTTTGCCGCAAGTACCTTATAGCAGAGTGATGCAACATGCATGTAGGTTAGTAGGTGTGTGCTAAAGGAGATAGGAATAAAAGTGATAAAGTGATAAGGAAAATAAACAAGATTCCTACTTGCACATCCAATCACCAATTCAAGTGATTCTTGAAGTTAGATTCATTATGCATGCTAAGAGTTAAAGTATACAAAGCAATAAACAAGATTACGCCTAAGTAATATAAGATGAATACCTACTTAGGGATCAATGAAGTGTTAAGTTGTTGTCCCAGTGCTGATGGTGTAAAACAGAGAATGTAAATTGTTCAAGTCAAATAATAATAGTGAAAGAAACTAATAAGGATTGTCCGATAACTGTATGGAGTACTTGGGACAGTGTTTATGCATGATTAGGATGCTGTAACAAGGTCAAGCTAGTGGAAATAGGTTCAGCATATTATATCATCAGCCGTGAGCAAGGATAAAACCAACCAGCCAATTCAACACATGTATGGATTCGATTTGGAATAGTAACTGAGAAATTAGGACTCAACCTGATTGTAGCAGCTTCTTAGGTTATGTCATGATGATGTAGCAACACCATTCCATTGCCATGGCAACTGTAGCTTGAAGTTTTGGGAATAAATAGCAAAGCTGACCTAATTCTGTTGATGCTGCCAGCTTCATATAAACCAGACCATGGTGCTGGTCTGTCAGCAGGTTAGGGGATGAACCCTGCACCCCTAGTGTCGCCCAAGCCTTCCTCACACCTGGTAAAAGGCCAACTCACCAAACTATTTAATGCCTGCATGTGGTGGTCAATATCGTGAAGATGCTCCACGTGCCCTTTCACGCCTGTGATTGGATTCCCACAGCCACCACTCTCATGGATTGAAGTCTTTAGGCCATCTAACCATGCAAAGAGGATCGTCCAAGGGTCTTAGGGACACTGCAAAATTTCAAGACCTAAGTCCCCTTGATGAGAGAGATATGGAAGAAATCGTGAATGGCCTTTTCTGTCACAGTTTAACACCTGCAACTGGGAACTTGGAGTGTATCTCGATTAGTTTGGAGTTTAAAGGATGGGTCCCACAGCTCATACGATCACCCAGGGATGTCTAACAGCCTAGTGAGAGATCAACTTCCAAATCCCTAGAATGAATGGATGGTGGTTGATCTCGTAAAATCACTTTCGTTGGGTTTTAACGATTCAACTGAGATGAACCTGCATGAAACTCTTCAAACAGCCAGTGAAGCTGATGGAAACTACTCCAAAGATGGTCATTCCAATCTTATGCAACTCCAAGGGGGCTTCGCTTGCTCAAAACTCCGTAGGTGATGATCTCGTGCAGGTGATTCAGTTTCAGCAGTAAGAAAATCAATGGAAATTTGAAGAAATAAAGGAAGAAGAAGACAAGGGACCTTTAACCTAAGGGGAAGGGAGTGGCATCGACCACAACTTTAAAACTAGGTATAATCCTAGACCCATTCTACGGTTTGAGTTCTTCAGTTGCAAACAAGCAAGAGGAAGAAGAAGAGCACAAACCATGAGCATCTTTTTTTCAATATTCATTCATCATAAAATAAAATGCTGGTTGTGTGGCTCTTTCATAGCCTACCATGGCTAGGGTATTACACATAAAACCATTACGGACTAAAATACCCCCTAGGCCCAATTACATATCAAAATTACCCCTATCTAAAACAAAAGACATAAGAAACCCCGAAATAAACACATAAGACTAAGCTACCCTCAGAATTATGTGTCATCCCTTACAAGAGACAGCAATAACATAAAAAAATAATAATAGAATGATGTCCACGTCACAGAGAAGGCATTCTATAACCACCCCCAGACTCAACGAAATAGAGTTTTTCTAAGAGGGGGGGGAATTGAAGCAACATCACTTGCATGGTTGGACCAGAGATATACATTATGGAAGCTTAAGCCCAATAAAAATAAGGCCTAGGAGGTTTTGGCGTAGGGGGACACAAAATTTTATGGGGTTTTTTAATGTAATAAGGCCTTTTGTGCCAAATTTTAATGGATTTAGTGTTTGGGGTATTCTTCTATAATAAGGCTAACTAGCAAAGGGTATATTAGGGAAGTTTTAGAAAGGTTATTTTGAGTCTTTTTCTTTTTTAGTTATGTGGGCCCAAGGAGAACTGGTCGACAGCCCCTAAGAAACCCCTTATTTTGTTCTTTTAATTATTTAGAAGTTTAGATATAGGAAAGTTAGGACTTTAGAAGTTTCTTTAATTGGCAAGTTTTATTGGTTGTAAGCCTACCCCCACCCTCTTACATGATCAATAAAGGAGAATTAATTTTTTTTGGCTTATTTGTCAAGGTGGTCCAGTCATGGACCAATCCTCCCCTAACCTCTCTCTCTCTCTCTCTCTCTCTCTCTCTCTCTCTCTCACAATAACTTATAATCTCCCTATTGGAGGTGGAATCCGATGCAACCAGAAGAGAAAAACTAAGAAGGATAGTTCGAGCAAGCTAGAACCAATCCTAAAGGGCCCAAGGATCGGATTCAGTAGGCCAAACTGATCCACAGTTTTGCGGCTCAGTCCAAAGCTTTCGGGCATGCAACATACCAGATACCAAAAAGTCCTGGATCAGTCCACAAAACTGTAGATCTATTCAGGCTGGATTGGTCCAAATCTTTTTTTGCGAAAAATTGAAAAACAATTTTAGAAGGTCCGTGGAAGAGTGGGACTCTACCCCAACTCGACCTCAATGATGTATATATAGTTTCTAAGGCTGTCTAGGGTTATTGTATTATTTGTATAAGAGAAAAGAGAGTGAGAAACTTATGGTTTGTGAGAGATTTAGAGAGAACTCTTGTAATTTTTCTAAAATAGTGAAGCTTTCTTTGTGGCTCCATGGTTTTTCCCCAACTTGGGGTTTCCAACGTAAATCCTATGTTCTTGTGGTGTGCTTGTGGTTGTATTTTGATTTGTTCTTTGATTGTTATTACTTTTATCTTATTTGGCTTGATTAGTAAGCTTTTTGGCATAAACCCCCAACAACTAGTATCAAAGTTGAGGTTTTGAAAAGCTGATTTCTCAAGCCAAGTTAAAGACTTCATTTTGAGTGGGAGCAATGGCAGCACAAGTGGATGAATCCACAAAGTTTAGAGTTAAGAAGTTCAATACTACAAACTTTGCACCATGGAAGATACAAATAGAGGATTTCTTATACCAAAGAACTCTCTATAAACCTATTGGAGGGAAAGCAAAAAAACCCAAGACGATGTCAGACGTGAATTAAGAGGTGTTTGACAGGAAGGCCCTAGGTACAATCAGATTCTCTTTATCGTCATCGGTTGCTTGCAACATTTCCAAAGAAAAAACCACTGAAGATCTCATGGCGGCCCTTGCATGGATGTATGAGAAACCATCCACATCAAATAAGGTATTTTTAATGAAAAGGTTGTTTTACATGTAAATGGCTGAGGGAGGAACCGTTGCGAAACATCTAAACGAGCTCAACACAATCATAAGTCAATTGATCTCAGTAGGCATCAACTTCGATTATATGAAGTTAGAGCCTTGTTGATCTTATCCTCTTTACTGAAGAGTTGGGATGATGTTGTTAATGGCATTAAGCAATTCCTCAAGTTTAGGCACTCTGAAGTTCGATGATGTGATGAGCATACTACTCAGTGAAGAAGTCAGTAGAAAGTCAACAAGAGCACTGAATGTAAAAGGAAGATGAAGAACTGTTGAAAGAGGGCAAGATCGAGGGAGGTCAAAATCTAGGGGAAAATCTAAGTCTGCAAAGCCACGAGTGAAATATTGAAATTATGGGAAGAAATGACACTTTAAAAAAAAACTATTGGGCACAAAAAAAGAAGACGAAGCAAGAAGACAACAAGGAGAATGAAGCTTCTACAAATATAGCAGGTGATGTTGTTGGAGATGCTTTGATTCTTGCACTTGATGAAAAGTTAAGTCTTGGATGTTAGATTCTGGTACATCCTTTTATGTCACAACAAATAAAGAATGTCTCAAGAATTATGTGCAAGGAGACTATAGCAAAGTTTATCTTGGAAACAATAAGGCTTACAACATCATTGGTAAAGGAGATGTTCGGTTGAATCTACCTAATGGAGGTATTTGGTTATTGAATTGTGTAAGACATATATCAAGTGACGCAGGACAGCCTAAGGATGCTATTTACTTGGTTTGTAGCCTCTCACCACAAGAACCAAGGTGATGCGAACATGAAAGATCAAGTGGGGCCCACATGTAATGGCAATGACAATTTGTAATAAGGTTCGATATCAAGGGTTTTTTGGTAAATTTGTAAAGGTTAACTAGGAAAATCCTACAGAATTTAAGAGTCTAAAAAGTCAATTTGTGGGTCCTATAGAGGGTTGGATGACAACTTTTTAGGAGTGATTTTAGAAGTAGATTTTAATCAATACAGTGGACCCTATGATAGTTGTATGACAACCTTAGAGAAAAGTCCTATAAGATCTTCTCAAGCTGTCAAGATTTAGGAGATTTGGTCTTTTAAATTTAGAATGTTACATTTTTTTGGGAATTACTTATAGAAGGGGATTTAGTTTTTTTTAGAATTTTTTTTTTAAAGCTTAAGTTATAATCTATTTAAGAGACCACTGGCCATCGAATTGAATCAATGAATAATAAAGAACTGCTCTTGGAGAATACGGTCGTTGTCTTCTTCCTCTTCAACCAGAGATTGGTTCCTTTAAAGAGATTCCTAGGGTTTATGCACGTTAGTGTAAAGCCAACACCTCCTTGGTTCCTGTGGTGAGAGGCTACAAACCTAGTTTTTCCTTCTCTATTCTCTTCTTTTCTTGCACTTCTTAATGCTTTGATACAAATACTCTAATCTATTTTGCTTGAATTTGTGGGGACTTATTCTAGGAATATAAAGCTATTATCCTATTAAATTTCAGCCACATTTAATAAGCTTCTTGAGAATTTTGGTTATCCTTAGTTGTTGTCCAAATTTGTTTTATCTTAGTTTGAATTTCCCTAATAGTACCAACCTCCTTGAAACAAATTTCCCTAATAGTACCAACCTCCTTGAAACACTTTGTGGACCCATAACCTGCAAGTAAACAGCATCCTTAGGTTGTCCTACGTTACAAGGAGGTGTTGGCCTCTCACCAACATGCATAAACCCGAGGAATCTCTCCAAGGGAACCAATCTCTAGTTGAAGAAGAAGAAGGCAACAGCCATATTTTCCAAGAGCGATTATTTATTATTCATTGATTCAATTTGATGGTCAGTGGCCTCTTAAATAGATTACAACTTAAGCTTTTAAAAAAACTTCTAAAAAAATAAATCCCCTTTTATTAGTCATTCCCAAAAAACGTAGTCTTCTAAATTTAGAAGATTCCAAAATTTAAAAGACTAAATCTCTTAAATCTTGACAGTTTGAGAAGATCTTATAGGATTCTTCTCTAAGATTGTCATACCGCTATCATAGGGCCCACTTTATTGACAAAAATCTACTTCTAAAACTACTCCTAAAGAGTTGTCATCCAGCCCTTCATGGGAGCAGGTTTTAGGTAGTGAGTTCAAATCCCCCCATGGACACAATTATTCTCCTGGGCCTCGTAGCTAGTTCCCCCGTGTTCATTGTCCGAGAGTGTCCCTCCTGAGCGGGAGTGTTGAAATATAATAAGTATATTAACTCTAACATCTCCTACAACCTTACGGTTTTAGGAGAGACGGTTAATTTCTTTATTTAAGATGTTGACAGTAAATTAACCAACTCTCCCAAAACCTTAAGGTGTTAGGAGATACATAAATTAATATACTTCAACACAAGAAAGCAAAAGCTGGAATCTGCACTAAACCCATATGCTAGATGAAATTCTTTACTCACAATCAAATTGTTTATTTTAGAACTTCTTCATCTTTTCCATTTTTTTACTGCATTCCAAACTCTTTACTCAAATAAAACTCTAATTCCTGTCACAAACTGATACCTTTGTTAGATTTTTGCTGTAACATTCTCAAATCATAGTGGATTCACAAGATCTGTAACTCGTTAGAAAGATAATAAGCTTTCCAATGACATAAAATTAAAGTAAAGTGGGTGAGTTTTTACCCCCCAAAAATAAGGCCTAAATAAAAATGACAAAGATAGGCCTTTCTCTTCCTTAAAAATTATTTCACTACAAGTAAGAATCTTGAACCAACTTGGAAACCAAATAAAAGACTAAACTTCTAGAAGGCATATTAATCAAGAGCCTTAACTAAATGAGTACTAAAACAAGTGAAAGCCTGGACTCACGGGTTTTTCTTTTTTTGAGCCTACTAGATTAAATTTGATAGGCTTCAAATATGGACATTTTAGGCCCACAATGTTAGTTAATAAGATAATAAAAAATGGGCTGGTTCAGCCCTTGCATTATACTCCTTTGGTTTGAAAAAACCTCAACCTAGAGCTTTGTAGTGATGAAGGATAACACCATTGGATAACTTCAAGGGCTTAACCATGTAGAATGTTCTTTGGGATTCTCTGATATTGAACTTTTTTCCTATTGACTTGTGTTGGAGAAAGTTTAAAGTAATGTATCACCAGTCTACTGCATCGAACCAACTTGTTTAGGATGTGCACTGGCAAGTTTTTCTTGGTATTCTGTCTTTCGCAATTTCGCCAGAAATTTGGATGTCATCCTCAACAATCTTTTATGAAACAAGAACAACTTGTTACTCAACAACATTGTTGTTCTCTTTCATCTCATTCTTCCAATTACTATATTTCTTTGATTCGAACTTCTTCTGTTTTGTGTCACCTTAGGTATTAGCCCTACCCTTATGTTTCATGTTCCTATCATAATGTCAAGGTCATCTGAGTAAGATGTGTGAGACCTTTATAAAAATTACTTCACACCAGATAAGATCCATCTATGACCCTTGTCTTAAAAGACACAAAACATCTCTTGGACATGGAAAAAGGTATCATTTATCTATGTAACCATACAGGGTTATGGATGCTTCTCCATAGGTAATTGAAGCTTAGTAATCATACCTTGTGAGACCATATTATACTATTTCTTCCATCAATGATGAGCTTACAGTTGAAATTGGTACTTCTTGTCTTGATAGTATAGATTAAGGGTTTAGTTAAAAGTATACAGTTTGCTTTGTGAGTCAGTGGGCATCCCAAGATACTCTACATATTTGTTGTCCATGTTTGTATGACTGAAAAGATGAAAAGCCTGTGGAGACTTTGCAAAAACGATGGGCAGAAGCTTTTTTTTTTTTGGTGAAGGAAGAAGCTTCAAAACTTCATTTGGTGGCCTGGGTCATGGTCTGTAAAAGAGGATCTCAAAATAGAGTAAGGCCTATTACCCTAGTGGACAAAACATTGTCATGCAAATAACCATGGAGATTCAAGGAGGAAGGTACATGCTTGTGGAGAAGGGTCTTAGCTGCCAAATATGATGTGGTGAACAAGTTGGAAAGAAGGCCAATTACACTGAGCCATAAAAGAGGCCTTTGAATGGGCATAATGAGTTTGTAGAAGTCTTCTTGCAAGGAACCAGATTTTTATTAGGCAGTAGCAGTCAGGTGCTCTATTGGGAGGATGTCTGGTGTTTTTAATTGGCTGTGTAAGGAAATCTATCCAAGCATTTACAAGGTAGCCAGCAACAATAAGGGCTTAGTTGTTGATTACTTGCAAGATTGGATGACATTATTGTTTGGCAACCTTTTCTCTGAAGGCCACTGAATGATTGGAACTTGGGTGTTCCCTTCTTTAATGGACCTGTTAGCTTCTTTACAAAGGTTGTTGATTCAGGTCAACAATGAAGATAACAGGTTCTGGAAATTTGAGAACAATGGCTTTTCTATGTAAGGTAACAGTTTAACTCCTATAGCTGTCATTGATTTGGCAATGCCCTATCCCTATTCCCTAACATGATTAAATTCATGTGGACAAGCCACTTTAAATCGGATTCTTACTATCAACCATCTCATTGCAAAGGGCCACTTCCTATTGTTTGTTTGCTTTGTCTGGTTGATGGTGAATTAGTTGATCATCTTGTCCATAACCCCTTCTCATACAACTTGTGATTTGCTGGAAATGCTATTCTCTGGTCCAAGAGGGTGCATTTTTTGCTGCTGCCATATGCTATCTGAAAGGAATGACTGTCCTTTGACTGTAGTTCAGGGCCGGCCTATAGGTAGCCTCAAGTGTTTCGGAGTTGAGCCTCAACTTATAGGTTTTATGGAACTAGCAGTGCTAATTTCTAATCAGAGAGGTGTGTTTCTTATTTTTTGATTTTGCATAGCATTACTCTTTGGCACAATGGCCATGTAAAGTATAGAAGGGCCTCTCTCTCTCTCCCTCTTTTTGGGGGGAAGGGTGACTCATCCCTTCTTAATAAAAATAAACAAATGAAACAAACATTTACTTATAATTGTGGTCTATTTTAGACCTAAGATTCAATGAAGACAATTTTGGGAAGTAGAAGGAAAGAAATACTTCCTGGAAATTACCCCTATGGTTTTTTTTCCATCTGATGCACCAATGTAACCCACTATTGTTAAATATATTAATGAACATGTAAGGGATATAATTCATTTATATTGCTTAGATGTTCTTGCTATCATTGCAATGTTCCTTCTTTTTAATTATTAGAAGCAAGCTGCTTCTTGTTCCAGATCTTCCTTCTGTTGTCACAAGCTTTCAAGCACCTCCCATACTTCTTTACATGCCATCCTCTTTAAACAAGTCCAACAGTGCAAGTGCCTGCAACATGTCAAAAGAGGAGAAAGACCATCAAGATGCCATCATTCCTTTTTGGAGTAATTGGATATCAGGCCTCCATTCTGAACTATATAATGACTGTTAAAACACTTGTACCATGTTGTAAACCAGATATGGCATAGGTCCATTATCCTTGTGAACAAAATATTGTTATCAAATCTCGTGAACAAAACTTTATTATGCAAATGGCTATGGAGATTTAAAGAGGAAGGTACAAACTTATAAAGAAGGGTTATAGCTGCTAAATATGAAAAGTAGGCCGGTTATGACGAGCCATGGCCATGAAAAAGGCCATTGGAAGGGTACTTTGTTATGCAAATGGCTATGAAGATTTAAAGAGGGAGGTACAAACTTATAAAGAAAGGTTATAGCTGCTAAATATGGTGTGGTGAACAACTTGGAAACTAGGCCAGTTACAATGAGCCATGAAAAAGAAGGCCATTGGAAGGGTTCTTATAGCAAGGAACCAGACTTTTTAGTAGGCAATGGCACTCAGGCGCTCTTTTGGGAGGATGTTTGGCGTCTTGATTGGCCGCTTAAGACATCTGTCTAGCATTTACAAGGTAGGCTGCAAGGAAACTTAAAAACTTATACCTCAGATACAGAGAGCTGCAATCGGAATTTCGGGCCATCGTAGTGGTACAGGATAGGTCTGAAAGCGTCTTCTTCCAGTGGTCTGCACTTCTTCTTGATTCGAATTCTTACCTGAGTAGCTTTGCAGATCATCATCAGGCTTTTCAATTCAATTAAATTTCAAGCAGGCAAAAGCTTAAGAAATTATCTTTCTAGTCTTTTACCTGTGCAGGAAATCTCGATTCTCCTCTGCATTTCTTGTCTTCCCATGCAGTTGGGTCTATATTTGAACCTCCAAAGCTGACCGCCTAGAGAATTTAAAGTGGTTATGTTAGAAGTCATGGGTAGCTAATCAACAAATTGCAGACTGTGTTAGAAGTCATGGATTGCTGCTAATTCAACAAATTGCAGGTGGGAACATCTAATGTTATTTATTTTTTTCACTTCAATTTTATTTTTCCGGTGAGAATGGTCTTGCTGCATTCCTTGTATATTAGCATTTTTTTAGGGGGTGGAGGCACATCTTAATCAAATCTAGATTCTATTTTTTGTTTACATTTCTGTGAAATATGAGCAAGGCAATTTACTGTACAGATTGCCACAAGTATCTGTTAGAATGTATCATACAGATTGTTAAGTACCTCGACCATTCCACCTTAAAAGACCGATCTGTCAAGGGGAAGAGGGTCTAATTATTTAACTAGACACATAACAAACCACCACGCTCCGCAGCCGACATCCATGGCGGCTTACTCTGTGACGGCACTCACTCTGGCCTCTCATCTAGGTAGCCCTTTCAACTTTGTGACTACTCTCACTCTGATTCAGGTAGTCTTTTTTTCATTTTTTTCTACTCTGATTTAAGTAGCCCTTTTCACATTGTAGCGGCTCTTACTCTAGTCTAGGTTGCCCTCTCCACAGGTCGCCCCATCCGTGACTCGAACTTGAGACATGGTGCCTAGCTCTGATACCAATGTCTAGTACCTCGACTATTCCACCTTAAAAGACCGATCTGTCAAGGGGAAGATGGTCTAATTGCTTAACTAGGCACATAACACGGATTGCCAATGTCAAGAGTTTGCAATGGTATTCTAGTTTCTGTGCATACTTGGGAGATTCACAAATTCTGGGGGATACCTCTAAACCTTAGTTTGGATCCTCAAGATTCCCAACGGCCATGGGAATCACCTGATTCACATTGAATCAATTTTGCTTTGCCTTTATCATGAGAATTACATGCTGTATCTCCTCACTCCAACTCCCCCATCCAGTAGGAGTTAAAACGTCCACATAAATTTGTTAAGTTTGCACCTCAATCGTGTCTAATCTGCTGAGTAAAGCCATATCTGCTCTTGAATTATTTAGGGACCCCATCCTAAACTGATGGGATTTTCTTAACTCTGAACATCCAAATACAGCTTAAAATTCCTAAACATTTCTGAGACATGGTTCCCAAGACACTAACCTGATACACTCCATGCAGTTGGTGAGCTGTGTAGTTGTAAAGAAAGAGGGGTAAGCCTGGGGTTATTGCCCTAACAGAATCCTTATATTTCTGGGGAAGTCCTGCAAAACAAAACCGGTGAGAAGTTCAGTAACTCATGTATATGATAGATTTGCTTTGGTATGGAATTCTTGGCATTCTCTATATCTTTAGTTCTTTATGTTTAAATCTCATGATTTGCTCATGGGTTTCTCCTCTGGATGTATAGAACATAAGAAACCTCTACCAGAAAAGTCATCAATCTTAATGTTCTAAGGCCGCAAGTGTCTCATATATACAAGGATGTACTTTGCTGACGGGTTGTCGCATTGGGTCAGTTGTACAAAAAGAAAAGAAAAGAAAGATCATGTGCATATTTCAAGCACTTAAATGCTGCTTTATAGTCTTAACCATGGGAGGATGACAAATTCATCATCTCAGACTCAATTTCGCGAGCTACCAAACTACCAACAGCCCAGGGCCAGTCCAACCTAATCAACAACCTTTAACCCTTTGTGTGTGGGGACATGGGGGGTGAACAAATTGGGTGTAAAGGATCTGGGAAATAAATGTTTTGTGATGAAGTGTGCGATTCTCTATGATGAACTATAAGTACACAAGTTTTAGGGTTCAAAACATCCAAAAAAAATGCTTAATTGAAAAATTAGGTATCCAAAAGTGACCGAATTCAAAAACACATCATGTATCAATGCCTACAGTGGTTTATTTTCATCATACACCTCATGCCCCTACAAGCAAATGTTCTACTCCCATTCTCCCAACCTTAAAGGCTGTTTCATGTTTTTTTTTTTTTTTCAAACCATAGACAAATTTGGGGAATAGAACATTTTCTTCCATTTTTTAATTATGGCTTGAAGTCTGAATAGTAATTATTAGCTCCCGGTTAGCCGGGATGGTCTCCAGCAGAAAGGTGTCCAACGTCAATCAAACAACAATTTTGTGCTGTCACGTGGTGAAAAAATTGAAAAGATGTTTTTTTTACCATGTGTTTACGGATGCAATTCACTTTTATTTGTAGTGACATACCGATTAGTGCAAAATTGTGCTTGATGGATGTTGGACACCTTTTAGCTAGAGATCCCGGCTTGTTCCCGTAACCCTACAACATGGTAGAGGCAGATGGATGTGATCATCTAATCACATCCATCAATGGATCGCATGACCTACATTATTATAAATCTAATGGTGGTGTGATTATAATCAATATCAATCTATATATGTATATTTAATTAAGAAAAATTAACAAAGAAAAGAGATGATGGGGGGAATTCACCGAAGAGTTGGTGGCGGAGATCGTCTTGCATGGTCTCGTTGTTGCAAACGAAGATATAACCACCCAGCACCTCGTTCCTTGGCAGCAT
>JAOXJP010288370.1:0-18994 GCA_025762735.1 Platanus orientalis | reverse complement strand
GTTCATTCCTTATTTTATATCATTGTATTGCTCATTATTGGGGTTGGCAACTCAGACAGATATTCTTAACGTGTCCTTTTCCTAAATAACTCAAATGCATAGTTTTTAGTATAATAATTTGTTTGCAATTCCTTAATCCTCCCAGTCAACCCCCCATCCCCCACTCTTCTCTCAAAATTTACTGAAAGGTGTTATTTACGACACAAGGGTAGACACGGTTTTACTTTTGAGAGGTGTATCATAGTCTGGGAAAGAGGTCCCAACAGCAGTGGAACCATTTCCTACCATTTTATCCCTCTAAAGCTGCATAACCTCAATCCTCCCCCGAACAAAGTCGTAACATTTTCTTAAATTCGAATTTGTGAATACTTAATGAGAGAAATAAGCTACAAAGAAAGTCAAATCAGTGATTCATTCAACGGTAATTACCTATGAGACTGTTAGACCCGAATTTTCTTCTCCCCAAGTCTGTCCTGAGCACAGAAATAATCACAGCATCATTGTCTGGGTGTAACAATCCTCTAGCACTAATTACATTTATGCTAGGAACATAAATAGGTAGTCTTCCCGTTGGTGGTTGATCATGGTGAGAAACAACACAGATCAAGGTAAAAATTCTCGTGTTTGGGAATAGGAGACCCCTTCAGGCCGAGGGAAAGCAAAATCAACCTTAAAAATGTCTTCCCATTCCCATCACTACATTTGATCCCAACAAATTTTAATTGGTCTTAACCAAGTGTTGAGTCGATGGAGCTTCCTCCAAAAAAACGTGTGTATTTTGCAACCAACCGGATGACTTGAGCAGTTTAATGGCATAATCCATTCAATACAAAGACCTGGATCTCAACACCCCAAACATCTTGCTAATTTACAATTGCAGTAATTGTTAACTCAGAGAGAGAGAGAGAGATGCCATGGCATGGTAAAATCCCAAATGGCAACTTGAATTGGCCTCTAGCATGTATGTCTGATCAGAATCTACTACTTAATAACTATATATAATTCATTACTTAAATACCAAAACTGGTAACGAAGGATCTATATCCATTAGTTTGTGGTTGAGCTCCAGGGCATCAGGGTCCTGATTGTAAACCATTCCATTTCTTACCCAATTAGACAAAAGCTCTGCATTCAAGGGGTTACCCCTATTCCTCTTTCTTGCTGGATTTGGCATCGCCACTGCTCGACTCCCCATCTTGATTTGAAGAGTCAGCAGTCTTAGATTCATCAAACTCCAGCAGCTGTATAAGATGAAAAGAATCATCAGCACACAACTCAAAAAAAATATATATATTAATAAATCAAAGAAATAGCATCAAGTCTTGCCAACTCATGCTACAATCTTGAATAAACTTTGCATAGGCTTTCAAATGGTTGGGAAAAGTGTGGCAAACACCAAATAATTGGGACAAGGATTGCATTACAATGTAAGGCTGCAAGTTTAGCAAGTTATATGACATACAATACAAATCCCTTTTAACATGCTGTTCTAAGAAAGAGTTAGGAGTTCCACGTCTTGCAAACTTGTGCTACAATCTTGAATAAACTTCGCATACGCTTTCAAATGGTTGGGAAAAGTGTGGCAAACCACAAATAATTGGGACAAGGTTTGCATTACAACGAAGACAATGTAAGGTTGTAAGTTTAGACAATACAAATCCCTTCTAACATGCTGTTTTAAGATAAGAGTTAGAAGTGTCAATGAGCCAAGCTGAGCAGAGCTGGCGGGCTTTCCCAGCTCGCTCAAGCTTGTCACACAAGGATCAAGTTCAGGCTCGGCTAAGATCACCAAACAAAAAAGGTTAATGCTTCAGGCCCTAATCGGCCTGAAGCATAAAGCCCAATAGCACTTGAGCTAAACCTGCTCCTAAAGGCCAAAGATATAGCTGGTTGAAACAGGTCCAACAGTCCATATTACAACAAACTATATCTACATATATCATGTACAAATATGTAATGTAATAAGCAAATATCTACATGTCTTGTATACATGCATAAATATATAATGTTTAAATATATAAATAGTAAGCTATATCTATATGTACTATTTATATACATATATAAGACCCTTAACGAGCGGAGCTTTTAGTGACCTGAGCCTAGTACAGCTCGGCTCAGGCTTCGCTCATGACAAGCCGAGCGAGCTAGCTTGGCTCATTGACAGCCCTGGAATGGTGGAGCAGGATTAGTCTAGCCAACCCCAAATAATTGGATTACGCTTACTTAAGTTATAACTTACAAAAATACTGTTGGGCCATGCTTCACATCTTTGTTCTTTATTTTGATGAATGATGATATTTTTATCAAAAAGAAATAGAAAACAAATATAATCATACAACAAGGAAACCTCAAACATTACACATTACTGGGCATAATAGGAACATGATAGCAAACACACAGACCAGTCTCTAATCATTTAGAGCACATCCGTTAACTATTTTAATACCAGTACCCATGAAGCCACCTCAAATAAGATAAATTCAGCAACCTTCAAAGGGGACTTACTCAACCCTTCAATGATTCTTCTATTTCTTTCCTTCCAGATGCCCCAACACACTCCATGCAAAATCCCAAACCAAAAACATTTACTAAGAGGACCCAAAAAACGCCAACTCCATTGGCAAATAAGATCTACCAAGCAGAAAAGCATTACCCAAGAGAGTGAGATTTTAGACAAAATATGCTCGAATGAATCTTGAAAACCTACAATGAATCATAATATGCTCGCCTGATTCCCATTTCTCATGCAAGGAACATAAAAATTAGAAGATATTGCCATATAAGGATGCCTTCTTTGGAACAAGTACATAGTATTCATCCAGTCGAGAGGTAATCCACAAAAAAGGCCAAATACAAGGAGGCATGGAAGCATTTCGAATTATTTTAATCTGAGAACGTACTAATTGAAAATGAATTTTGACAAATACTCTCAGAGGAAAATTTTTGACAGGAATACACCTGAAGATTCATGAACCCAAACCCATCTATTGAGCTAATCATTATATAAATGAACATCTCTTCGAAGAGAAATAAAATTGGCCACAAAATCAATTCCCCACTCATAAATCTCTAAAAAACATAGGTTTCAAGAGACAACAGATGAAGAATTTGAAAAAAAATTATCAGACACTAAGAAATCCTTTTGATAGGTAAAACGAAATAATCTTGGAAAGAACTCCAATAGGGAGCCTATCACCCCATCAACAATCTTTCCAAAATCTGACTACAACCATTACCAATCACGAAACGGGTATGAATGGAGGAAAAACGAAAAGATTCTAATTACAAGTTTTCAAAACAAGGAGACTCTAGGATTTAACAAAGGATTGCAATCCCACCACCCATTTGAGTCCAATCCATACATTTGAGTCCCATCCATAATTGCTGAAATTCAAAGATTGTCATAAAGTACCCATTTCAGTGGCAAATCTCCACAATCATTTCCCTAACATAGACATAGCCCCCCCCACCCTCCCATCTCTCTTTGGACAAACCTCCCCCCACTTAAGCAGATGGTCCATCTTCCCCACCCCCTTCCTAAACAAAGTTCCATTGGAGTTGTTCAATCTTCTTGACAATTTTAGCCAGCATTTAGAAAATGGACTTGTAATACACCAGAATATTTTCCAATATTTCTTTAATCAAGGTGATTCTTCCCCAGACATATGTTCTTTTCCAACAAGACAATCTTTTCTCCACTTTTTCAACCACTGGGTATCACAAAAACTTCCCAACAGATGAAGAGCACCACAGGGGAGGCCGAGATACCATAGAAGCCACCCTTCCCCTTTGCACCCAAGCAAGCTGGCTAAACTTAATACTCGACGCCCCTCCGCATGGATTCCCACCAAGCTAGATTTATCCCAATTAATTTTTCAGCCCATAAATAATTTCAAAGGCTTTAAGGGTAAAGTTCAAATTCAATATACGATCATTCTCTGGATTAACAAATAAAATGTATCATCCACAAATTGCAAGAGAAGATCTCCATTAAATTGAAATTTGAACACCTCAATCAGATTGGCACAAATAGCATGGTTCAAAAGAGCACTTAAAGCATCTGCCACCAAGGAAAAGAGAAATAACGATAACGAGTCTCCCCACCACAAGACACTAGAAGCGCCAAAAAACCATTTATAGGTCCCATTAGTCAACACCAAGAACCATGGCTGCACTACATAACCCATCATCCGTATAATCCATCTCCCACAAAAACTTACTCAAGAAACCCCTAATCAACCCGCTCATAAGCCTTCTCCAAATCAAGTTTCCAAATAAGCCCCTACTTTCCCATCCTTCACCATGCATGTACACATTCCTTAACCACAAGAATCCCATCTGTGATAGCGCCCCTTGATTAATGCACCTTGAGTACAACCTTACGGAAAAAAAAAAAAAAAAAACTTTACCATCCCCTTCTTTAATCCATTTATGACTTTTTGCCTGCAGAAAATCTCTTCATACCTAATGATGCTCTTTCCAAATGCGCCATAAGAGATAACCTTTTGGATTTCAAATCGTCCGACAAACCCAACTCTTCTACATAAAGCTTGTCAACTTGATGAATTTTCTCCCAAATTTTGTCCTAATTAGAATTCAACCTCCCAAATCTTGTGCTTGTTAGAATTCAAAATAAAGTCAAATGAAGAGGAAAAACCCCACTTTCACTTTACTCTTTGATATCAAGATTGTTCCCAACACCCTCTGGGTCTTCTTATGGAACGCATGATAAGGCAGATGCACATGTATCCAATAGTATGAACTCAATGGGTATGCTTAAAATCACACATATAAGATAGTCCTAAACATAGTAGAAAAACCTACTAAGTTCAACCCACCAAATGGTTGAGCAAGTAATAACAAAGGGTATTCAGCCTCATCATTGTAATTGAATTTTTTCCCTAAAAATGGCAAGCTGAACAATTTGAATAGCAAGGGCTTTCTACTAACTGGTTCACGCTTACACATGTTAATTATTAAAGTTGAATCAAAAACCTTAGTACATTTTGTTCAAATCTAGTAAAATACCAATATCTTTTTTGGATAAATAGTAAAACACCAATATCACTAGCAAAAAATATTTTATATAAAAGTGTATTCAATATACTGTCATTAAAATAGCAAAAAACATTTACTATCTTAAGTTTTAACAAATAAATGCCTAATCTCCGATTCAGGCCAGATCTATCACGGATCAGCAGATCCTTGAGTCAGATCAGTTAAGCTAAATTTATATTGGTCAATCCTGTAGTATATTGGCCAGATCAGCCCATCTTGTCACAGGTTGGCCGATCCCTAAAAAACAATGCCCACAGTACTATAGTGTTTCATTTTACTTGCAACTAGACCTCTTTTTGTCTGAGAGAAGGCCCCATAAAGCGATTTAGACAAATTTTGTTAGAATCCACCGGTTTTGAGGATCAAAAAACTAAAGATTTATGTTTTTGAAGCAAATCGAAGTGGTGGTCTCACATGCTCTTCACCAGACAAATTTTAGGTAAACTTTTTTCATTTGTTTTTCAAATTTCTAGCTTCTTTTTGCAAGAAAACAATAGATCAACCTAAAAACATGCTAGATCTATGGATTCCAAATAAAGCCAATTATGCATTTATTTTAAATTTGTTTGCATAATTTTACAAAAATTACTAAATTTTGAATTAAAAGATAGGAAAATTAAAATATGAAAAGATATATAAAAACAGGCCTATTCATAGGTGTGGAACCAAAACACACATACCTATGGTCTGATTTTAAATTTTACAACCAAAAGTTATATTTTATTTTTTAATAAATGATGCATTTTGTTGATAAATGGAAGATCAATTGAATAGAGAGCAAACCCATTAACATTCCTAAATTTTAAAATTGTCTATAATTGTTTTTATTTTTTATTTTTCATTTTTTATTTTTTTATTTTTTATTTTTTATTTTTTATTTTTTATTTTTTATTTTTCAGGAAAATATACATTAAAAAAGTATAAATAAATAAATAAAAACATATTTACTTACATTGATTCATATGACAGTCAGAAAATTAGAACATGGGTTTGGATCCAACCCCACATTCTTTTTTTCTGATAAGAAAATTTTCTTTGAGCAGGGAACAAGGCATCCGCAAGGCCCAATACAACCAAAAAAAAGTACCCCTCCCCCCCCAACTCGAAAAACACACACACACATCAAGTTACATCAATATGTCTTATACAGCTTAGAGGTTACCCTTGGTACGGAGATTTCAGTCGGTCTTACCCATCTTGTCAGTAACTGGAGATACAGGGTATTCTCAATATAGAGACTAAGGTTAACCAGTCTTCTAACAAAACTACAATTGGAGAGTGCATGAACTTCTACTCCCCAACAAGATGTATAAAGCCTATAGATCAAATCATCACAAATACCACAAAGATGTAGTGACCCTCCCTGGATTCCACACCCTGTTCATGGTGAAGTTATCCTCCGGCAGATATGATAGTATGTCATTTATATTTCTTCACATGGTACCGTATCTTGCCTATATTTATGCATCAAATGCATTCATGGTGTTTGATCACTGCTCCTATGATTTTTTATTTATACAAAAATTCTTATGTCTTTTTTTCTTTTTTGAATAGGTAAGTAGGTGAAGACAGGTTTTGTACCCAGGTCTGTGATACGACACCCAGAGACTTTACCAACTTAGCAAGCTGATGGTAAAAAATCTTATGTCTTAACTACATTGTAATCTCATTTATCCATATATGATGCAATGAATAGGCATAAATTTATTTTGTATATTTTTATCAACATTTCACTCTTTTTTTAAATGATTTATTTATTTTTGTACGCTTGAACCAGCCAAGTTGCGGCCAATCCACATCAGATCATCCAGTCCAATCCAATCTAGGAGACCATTCCCAATCCCGAGTTTTAAAATAATGCTTATAAATAATAATACAAAATCTATATTTATCCAACTAAATCTAATATTTAGATTTATTACTTGCCGTTTAACTTACCATATACTAATTAAAATTACTTGAACTATGAATTTTAAAATACTAAATTATTCTTAATTATTTTAATTTTAAAAGATAAACTTTTAATCACCTAGAATTATACAAAATTACAAACACAAATCTATCTTAAATTTCCTACCATGGTCCTGAATAAAGACAAATGACATATTACATAGTTGGGCCTTTTACTATCCTTTCGCAGAACCATTATTTGCACATAACAGAAATAAAAAATGCATGAAAATTTTACATAATGGAAGCATAACTAAAATTCTTAACATTATGGCATCAAACTCACCACCAGTGTCTATTCTCATTCCAAAAAAAAAAAATCACATCAAATATTTTTCCCAAATAATCCAAATAACTGTCAGATTTAAACTCCAAATAAGACAGAAAAAGGACTGAGGGGTTTACAGCTGTAGTGATAAGGAAGTCCCCGCCAATGAAAGGTCACTGGCAGAGAAATTAGGGTATAAGAATGGAAAAGGAGAAAGGAGAAAGGAGCTAGTGGAGAATGCTCTCGGTTTGCTCTTCTGTTGGACTGCACACCCTCTGGAATTTTTGGGATGTAACTATTCTTCCTGGGTGTTTGAATGGGAACCAATTGTCTTTAGATAAGGCTCCCTGGAGGGGCGTGTACCTCTCGTACTAGCTCTTTCAGTTTAATAAATCTTTATCTTTAACTATCACAAAAAAAAAAAAAGAGATAGGGCTTAGTATTAGCGAGGAAAAGGAAAGGGAAGGATCAACCAAAGGTCTTTTCACCTTTATACCTCTTTAGGGTTTAAACTTACTAGACCCATACAATTAATATCATAAAAAGTAAGTTTGGACAGAACCAGGCCTCAGGACTAGGAATGGGTACTCCAAACTCACTTTGGGCCAAGAAATTACGCCAGGGCCCAACCCAGGCCACTGAAACCTTATCCTGCCAGCCCAGAATTTGGGCCGGAGCAGTTGCTGCAAGCCAGCCCAACCTAAGTTGGGCCCCTGATTTCAAAACAAAAGCAGCCAGTGGCAACTTTTGCAACAGGGTTGGGTCTCTTTTTTTGTTCATCTTTGTTGTCGCTGATTTCTTTTGGGATTTCTCATCCCTTTTCTTTAATGAAAATTTCTTTCATCAAAAAAAAACTGTTGCAACACAACAATCACTTCCCTACCATAGAAAACCAGCTAGGGACTAAACAGGGGGGGGGGGAGGGGGGAGGAAAAAAAGTAGGGGGGAAAAAGACCAAAAATTCTCAGCATAGTTGCAACAGATGAAAAGACGATCAACAATAATGTCCCAATATTTTAATAGGCATTGCATTGCTAAGACAACCAGTAAATTGTAAGTAAATAGTAAGTCTTATGAATCCACTATCACAACCCTATTGCTTGGATAGAACACAAATGTTGCTGAAAAGATGCCATAAAAGACCAGGAAATGAGGCTAGTAGGAATATACAACACATAAGAGCATGGAACAAACCGGTTTGACATCCCCATTCCATAAGCAGTGAACAGCCAGAGATCCAATAACAGCTGGCACAATATACAGAAGTGCAGGCTGAAAGTGCAAATAGAAAACAATAAGATAATAAATTAATAACCAGGGGATATTGGGTGAGCATCTGAGTGCTTTCTCTTGAGTGAGAAATATTTGAGCTTGTGCCAGTCCATCTGCTCTGATTAAGGGTACTTGGACTGATACAAGGTCAAATATGTTAATCAAGTTGACTGGTTTATTTTCCATTAAAGAAATTAAACATGTATCGAGAGTAAATCAATGTAAAATGGATCTAAGTCACCTGTGCAGCTTGAAACCAATTCATCACAACAATTGTTAGGACTACACCAACTGCGTATCCAAAAAATGCACTTCTGAAATACTGATTCTCTTTCCCTCTTGACACATCAAAACGCAATGCCAATGCCACAAAAATCCCTTCAGGAGGATTTTAACAAGGAAAAAAAAAAGTTCATGTTAATGAATATGAAACCAAAATAAAATTCCAAGTACATGATAAATCACATTTTTTTTTAAAAAGGACATGTTGAATATCCTCATGTGCAATTAGGCCACCATTCAGTTATATTCAAGACACGTACCAATATAGGTTTGAAAAAAAAAAAAAACAGAACATCAAATTAGGTCATGAATTAAGTCTTTCTCCTTCTTCCCTTTTTGAGGAGCAATATATATATAAAGATAAGAAAATTTATTAGAAACTAAGGCTTGAAAGAGCACTACAAACAGCAAGCCAGCAGCATGAGAAAACCCAGTCAAAGATCCACACGCTAATTACAAAAATGTTAGGGGTGATGACATGCTCTCTAAGTGATTTGGCTTTGTATTTTTCCTGCAAGTGGTAGACATCTCATCTATAAAAAGCCTTATCTCAGTCTCACTCAAATGATGTGGGGATTGCATCTCAACCTAATAAACCATACATAGGTTTTACATCAGAACAGTAAGACACATTAGGATCCAGAATCAAAAATTTGAGATACCATTTATCACCCCAAAAGAATTGAAGAACTCCATATAATGCAGTAATCAGCGGCAATATGAAAAAAGGGTATGACAACAGCAGGGTGGGTGAGACACTCACCCGCCCGCGTACGTGCGCACACACACACACACACAATCCACTCTTCAAGAAAAAATCAATATAATGTATGAAAGAAACTCCATACGAGTGATTCAAGACATTTCTTTCTAATAAGTGAATAAAATAAAAAACATTTTATACGAAGAAATCAGATGCATTCTCCCAGGAGAAGGCCCATCCTTACTCCAGGAACTGTGATGCAAACATGCTTGTTCATCCATCCAAACGATAAAATATAGGCCACTCCTACAATATGCCATAGACCAACGCATGGACTTAATCTTTTTTATCTGTCCAAGTCCGGGTCTTGTCCTAATGTTAACAATCATATGAGCAATGCCGTGTCCAGGCAATATCCCATCAAAAAAAAGCCTGTACAAGCGTGTTCCTGTCAATAGAAAATACTCGAACTCAACTCAACACTAATATGTCTAGAAACAAGTCCCCAAGCAATGATTGTAGTAAATCTTCTTTAAAAAATTATCAAAATAGAATCTAAGAACAGAAGATTTGAACACCTTACCAGGAATTACAATGTCACCAAGTCCAAGCATGGAAAATGGTCGTGCAGAATCCGCTGTTGGGAACAAAAGCTGCAGAGAAAGAACAAGAAAACTTCTGCCATTACAACACAAATCTTTTTTCTCTATAAATAGTAACATAAACAACATCAACTTTAACATTTGGATCATGAATTATTTAAAATGATATTATGAACATAAATTGAATTTAATGCAAGATGATAATCTCAAGCAATCTGAAGAACTAACCTTTATAGGAGCATCAAAAGATTTTGCAACACTAACCATCACTGGAGTAAAGAACACCCAGAAGATATCATATACAAAAAGTCCAGCCTGCAATTTGTAAAATATAAGGCAAAAGAAACTATCAATTAGAAAAAACAACTTCCAACATGGTGATTGTTCTGGAGAGGCATATATAAAAGAAAAAGAACAGAACAAAAACTCTCTTTTCACTAAATGTCATATTAAATGGAGCAGAAATAACAGCTTATAGGATGAACTGTAAGTAGTATTTATGAGATTTCTGGAACATGCTCAACAATTTCACCAGCAAAAAGCCTAAGAGAAATGCTCAATATAAAAAATTATAAAGAAATGAAAAAATGAAACACCACAGATGCCCTTCAGGGTCTAATAAAGAGAAAGGTGGACGATTGAAAACTAGTCCACCCAGCATAAGTTACAAAAGGGCCTAACCACTACAGGACAAAAAAAATGGGGAAAAAGCAATGTCAAGGGTGTAAGACAACTTTTTTGACTCAGGATAGGTTTTTGACAGAATTTCATGAATAAATAGGATTTATTTTGGTAAATGAATACATAGGAAGTTTGGAGATTAAAAAATGCAAGTCATGAATAATCTTCTTCTGATAGCAGTTATGTTGAAGTAAGGATAAAACCAAGTCATATAGATCTCCATGCTTTCATTAACTGATGCACAATGCTCATAACAGCTGAACATCAACATCTGCCACTGACAAGAGACATCGATAGGTAAATGAGCTCATGGTAGGTAAATGATTGCAGTATACAGTTCTACACAGATCCTAGGAAATGGATGGTAGGATCTTACTCTTTAAAGAACTAATAGAAAAAAAAAAAAAGGAAAAGATAAAAGACATCAGCTGTAGAGGATCTTTGAGTCTGCCTATGTGCATCATGCCAAACAGGGAAGATATCCAAGCAAGAGCACATGCAATAATAACAGATTGAATAAAATATTGGGTTATGCCAAAGACACACTGTATTCTACTACAGTCCTATAAGTACAAAGCATGAATTTGATGCTTCTCCTATGAATACCCACATAGTGTCAGTGTGTCACAAAGACCACATTATTTAATCATTCCTCCCAAACATCATTCAGGCAAGCAACAATGTCAATATCTTCAATATACCTTGCAAGTTTCGTTTGAATTTCGTTAATGTTCAGTGATAGGTTTCAAGTTTTTAAAGTCCCGAAAATCCATGACAAGAAAGTAACAAGGTCATGATCAATGCAGAGACCACAGTTCAAAGTATAAAAAAAAAAGTCAAGGAACACGTTCAACTAGTCATGAAAAATCAGAATAATAACTTCAGCAAACTAAGCCAAAATTTATCTCTAGCTGCAAAACATGTAATAATCAAGTTCTTACCAAGAGAATGGCACCAGTTTTGAAAGATCCAAGAGAAAGCATTTCAATTCCCTGAAAAATAAATTTGGAATACTCAATTACATAGTAACTATTAAATGCTCTATCACATACTAAATGCGGGATTTTGAAATACTGGAAGCAAAGCCAAATGAAAAACAACCAAGCAAGAGCTAAATGTTTCACAAGGTAATGGAACACCACTGGAACAAATTCTCAACTAGAACCATCTAAAGTGGAAGAAAACAACAAGTATGTTAATCCTACCAAATAACATTCAAAAAATGCCCACAATCAATGAATTCTTGGATGGTGCTGGTGATACTCAGCAAACCCAGAAATCATGAATTTCTGCTATAGCTTGTTGCACAAAAATATAAGAGGACAAGATATGAAAGAAAGATAATAAATAGTGGAAGACGAGGGTTGAGCGTACAGCTATTGAATATAGTATATGAGCAAGAATACATAAGTATTAACATCCCTTATCAAAAAAACATAATTGTTTAATGTCACAGCTTATGGAGGGAAAGGCATGTTTTAGAAACTAGTAGAGAGGGTGAAAAAAGGAGGTTTTAAAGGTGGAGGCAACATATTCAGCAACATGGGCAACATTTTTTGGGCTGACACAAGGTAAAGGCATCACAGCTACTAACCATCCAAGCACGGTAAAGAACACTGCCATAAGCAAATATGCCCCCATACCAACTAAGCCCGAGTTTCCACAACTAATCTGAGCAAAGGTGGACAAAAAGAAACTCCCAGAAGCAGCCATAAGTTGTCCATGAGATGAAAAAGAAAACACCTCAAGCAAATACAGCGTAACCATTTTTCCCCTGATAAGTAATGGGGGTAAAGCTTAATTTGATTAAAAATTGCAGACACCTAACCAATTTTCTTGAGTGCATTGTATGTATAAATAGGACTCACCAATTATGGTGGTACATCTCCTTCGCTTTCCAGAAATTCACAACTACAGTTTCTAGGACTTAACTTGGCATACTCTCAGCTAGCCAGATTTCCAGGATGGTCAGTTCATGAAATTATTGGATTCTAATTCATGCACACGGAATTATGGAATTTCAAACAGAATTTGCACCATACGCACATATACTTTAGAGAGGCATATCTCACAAAACAGGGGCAAGTTTCTCCAGGATAATTACTGACAATCTATTCAAGGAGGTAGCTCCAAATCATTAGAACTTCCCCTCATGTTATTCTGTTGCAGATATCAAACTATCAAAAAAGAAAAAGACAAGATTTTTTTTTTTTTTTTTGACTGGCAACAATATCAACATATTTTTCAAAAGAATGATTCACAAGCAAAGAACAGAGAGCAAAAAAAGATAAGAGATCCCAGAAAGGTGAGAATGAGAGAATAAATTGAATATTCCCTGAAACAAAATACAACACATGACTCAACCCAAAAAAACCCGTGGATACCCTAAACCCAGATAGAATGCAAAGAGCACACATGATTCGAAGTCACCGGTGGTTGACTGCAAACCTGCTCAAAAATAACTCTTCATCAAAACCAGACAATAGCTTCATGACAACACATCCACGAAACCCCAACAACCAGCTAAAATCCAACTACAAAAGCCATCAAGCAGAAGAAAGAATTGCTCCAACTTAAAGAATCTTAACTCCTGCAAACAAAGTCCATCACTGAAAGAAGAGCATTCAGATGGTCATGGATGGCATTCCCCTTCAACCTCTCTTACCCTTCCTCTAAGAATCTGTCCATAGGATATCTTTCACTTCCCAATCCAGAAATCCAGAACTTCCCTGGGGGTCTCCTCAAGGACCTCAACAGCGCTACCACCATGCACCTCATTGAGCTCATTTGAGCGTTGACTCTTTCTTTCTCGACTGAATACACCATCAAATTCCAACCCTCCTGTCTATGAAGAAATCTCACACATGAGAATCACCTCTGGTAAAAACAAACCCAATTTAAAGAGAACTTGCACATGATGATAAGAACAATTACATTTATAAATCAACTAGCCAAGGGATATACCTCCATGAACCAATATGGTCTTTGCTAATTGCAGCAAGTGCTTCAACCCACCCTATGTAGAGGTCCTTACTAATTCAGCATGTGTTAAACTTACCCAGCATCCAATGCTTACTTTTAGCCCAAAAGTCAATAAGTACTCAAACACTTCCAATAACCCAATTGACCAACCATAATTGTGCTTAATCAGTTATAGAGTCTCTTCAAATCAAAGATTCACAATATAGCCCAATACACTTTTGTCAACAATGTGGAAAAACATAAATCACAACAGATCAAGTTCAGACAGAAAGGTCTAAACAAAAGCATGAAATATGTAAAGAAAAATAAATAAATAGATAAAACCTCGATACCAAACAACTAGATTAATAAAGAATAACACAAAATTCCTCCTTTTCAAGAACACATTTGATTAGAAATTATCAGGAGTCCAAAAGAAGTGCTTAAACAAATGGAGATATTTTCATGAGTAGGGCAGAGACCACAATGAAGTATGAATTCCAATATATAAGGAACTGACCAATCTCACAGAGCATTATAGAACCATTGACTCAGAATGATAAAAAGTGTTATGAATGTGGAGATATCATTAACAATGCAGTTTTCTTTTGAAACGGCACAATCAAACCTGAATACAGAATGCTAGGCCCAATATATTGTTGGCAAGCCAGTGCTTCTGTTTAGCATACCATGCACAGAAAAAAGTCCCCGGAATTGCAGCAACAATCTGAGATCTTGTGAACTCAACCTCCAAAGCTGTGTAAAAAAGGCACAAAGATAAACATCTTTTCGCATGATAGAGGTATGATCAGATGTCAACTGGATCTAAGGATGATAACAGAAAAATGAAGAGAACTCATTAGAATGCAGCCCAACTATAAGAATTTAAAAAAATAAGGATCCTGTCATTTACTGAGCCAAACCTTAACCATCACAACTCACAATAACCCAACGTGTGGGTAGCACAATTAGAAGTAGTTCTAGCAGAATATGATCTCTATAACATCAAACTGTAACATGAACCATTGTAAGAATTATGAATTATCTAAAGAAGTATAGCTTAACATATTAAACAATTAAGTGGCAGCTTAGACAATTGAAAATGTGTATTTGTATAATTCAAGGGTTTTGGTGTTTGATGGAGCAAGAAAAAGAAGAAGAGGCATTTGGGAAAAAACTGTAGTAGAGTGTATTGCACACTTACAACTAAATTATATTTTTAATCCATATACTTTTGCTATACCATAGGATATTAATATACCATATACTAATACAAGACAAGTCCAGTGAAGAACATAAAAGACACCCCCAGTTACAAGTAGTAACAATTTATACCCCACATGCATGACCCATTTACACTTCCAATACTCCCCCTCAAGCTAGAGAATAAAGATCCCACATTCCCAGCTTGCTCACAATAGAATTATACATTCCCAGCTTGCTCACAACAGAACAATAGAACACCATTGAAACCCTTGGTAAGTATATCCGCCAACTGTTCTTTTGTCTTGAAAAATGGTGTGCAGATAGTCCTAGACTAGAGGTGGTCTTTGATGAAATGCCTACCTACTTCCACATGATTGATTCTATCGTGCTGGACAGGGTTATGAGTGACGCTTATTACTATATTGGTCCTTGTACAGGAAATCTCAATTATGTTAATAAAGTCTTCAGCCGTAGGAGTTCACAAACACCATGATCCATGGATCTAAACTCAGCCTCAGCACTCGATCTTGCTACAACTGTTTGCTTTTTACTTCGCCATGTGACCAAATCACCACCCACAAAGGTAGAGTAGCCTGAACTAGAGTGTCTACCTAAAACAAAACCGGCCTTATCAGCATTAATATGCTTCCACTCAAAGATGTTCACTTTTGGTGTATACGAGACCCTTTCCATGACAACCCTTCAAGTATCTAAGAATCCTATAGACCGCCTCCAAGTGATCTCTCATGGGTGTATGCATGAACTGACTGACAACACTGACGATATATGCAATGTCTGATCTAGTCAAGGATAGATAACTAACACAGCCTACAAATATCTGAAATCTCCAAGCATAAATAAGACAATCACCATCATTTTCTTTTAATCTATAATTTGGATCAATCAAAGTCTTGCAAGACCTACATCCTATCAAGCCTATCTACCAGAGAAGAATTAAGACATTTTTTTCTCTGGAAAAGGAAGATTCCTGTCTTGGACCTGGCAAATTCAATTCCAAGAAAGTACTTTAGTAGGCCTAAATCCTTAATTTCAAACTCCTTTGTCAGTCACTCCTTGAGCCTTTTTACCTCCATTTCATCACCCCTAATCACTACAATGTTATCCACATATACAATCACGACAGTCAACCAATCGCCCAGACAGTTTACAAAGAGTGTGATCAACATGGCTCTATCTGCATCCATTCTTCACCATAGCACATCTAAACCTTTCAAACCATGCTTATAGAGATTGCTTTAGGTTATAAAATGCCTTCTTCAATGTATACACCTAGCCTTCAGCAACTAAATGAACAAAGCCAGAAGGATCATGCATACACACTTCTTTTTCCAGATCACCATGTAAAAAGGCATTCTTTACGTCAAACTATAACAGTGGCCATCCCTAATTAGTGGCAAGGTAAATAAGAACCATTAAAAAGGTCATTTTTGGTTATTGGGGCAAAAGTCTCCTGATAATTAATACCATATGCTTGTGTACCCCCTTGCCACCAAACAAACATTGTATCTCTCCACAAAGCCATCCAACCAGTGTTTTACGATGGATACCCATATACACCCTTTTTTTTTTAGAGAGAAAAGCATAAATTTATTGAAAACGAAAGAAGAAACAAAGAGAAGACAAGCAAAGGCCCTCACCAAGAAGGTGAAGAACCAAACAAAACGAAACAAGAAAAAAGAGAAAAACCCACAAAAGCACAGCCCCGAAAGCACACGAGGCCAACTACTCACTCCAAAACGAGTCTCACTCACTATCAACAAAATCCTCCTAATAGAAATCCATTCTAGTAACATATTGTGAATTTGAACCACCAACACCTCGAAACCTCTCGACCTTCCTTCAAAGGTCCTAGAGTTTCTCTCCTTCCACAGACCCACAGACCCCAGCAGATTACTCCTATAGAAAGATCCACCATCTCCCAAGTGTGATTTTTCTCAGGAGCATTTATCTCTTCCCCCATTACATCCTCTTCCAATTTACTGAGATAGTTACTATGATGCAATGTGAGACATAAATATAGAAGTAAAGCAGAGACAAAGGTGCAAAATGAAGGTGAGAAAGCACTATATGAGAGGAATTTGGATAATCATTAAAAGATATTCTACCCTTCCTAAGAGCAATAGGGACACCAAAATCAGCAAGAATGTCAAGAGGATTACTATTTCAGAAGGATCTGAATTCTGAAGAAGAGTCATAGTGAGGAACATGAGTACGAGGTGAATCCCTTGTTGCAGCCTGATTTTTTTGTCTCACATAAAGCTTTGCATATGGTTCTACTGCCTTGCCTTTGCTAGTTTCTCCCTTTGTTTTTTTGATAGGTAATTATAGGTGAAGACAGGTTTTGAACCCACTCTGTTGTACGACACCCAGAGACTTTACCAGCTTAGCAAGCTGGCATCTTCTTGCTAGTTTCTCCCTAATCTACGAACACCAACATCAAAGGAACTAAAACGGAATCTGCCTGTAAAGAGCTCAACAGAAACTAAAAACAACTTTAAAAGATGGAAAGAACCCCAAAAGAGCAATTCTGGAATTACAGGTCAGAATTCGTGAAAATGACCAAAGTACCCCTGTCTATGCTTCAGAATTCTCTGCACTTTTATAGGTGGGCACTTGGATCTAGAATGAATCTCTGATATCAAATAATGTGGGATCTGCCCAAAAAAGGGCAGTAACTACCTGCTGAGAGAACCAAGTTCAAGTGATTTGCATATGAGGTGTGACCAGGTCCTGTTCCAGCTTCAAAAATCCCAGGTTTTGAGGCCAATTCTGCAGTCCAGATTCCCTTATACATCAGGTTATTATTCTTCAGATCAAATCAGCACAATCATACACTGTTAAAGGGTTTTACATAATATTAGTTAGTACAGAAGAGGAGAATAGAATGAAAGAAAGAAATAGGGATAAGGACAAAGAAGGGGAGAGGAGAAGAATTTAGAAGAGAAGAAAAAGATGAAGAAAGGAGACGAGGTCTTCAAGTAAGAGAAAGGGGGAGGAAGAGGTAAAGGGAACACAACTTTTTTTTTTTTTTTTTTTTGAAAAAAGATAATGTAATATATAGACAAAAATGAGCAGGCTAGATACAAAGCTAGCATAAGGAATGCTAGCAAGATATAAAGCAAGATACACAGCTATAAATCATGGAAAATCATGCTATCCCAATCAAAAATCCAAGTCTCCACTGGAAGGCACGCTTTATTGGTAGCCAAGTAAAGCCAATCATGGAGTCTTGATAATGAATTATCCAAGATTTTTCGTTGCTGCCCCTGCAAACCCTCGAAAATTCTCTTGTATACGCTCCTCCCAAACTGACCACGCTAAGGCCGCCGGGATTAGGCACCAAAGCTGTTTTCCACCCAGGCTCCAGGCACTACTTCTTTGGGAATGCCAACATTGGATAAGATCCTTAAAGGACTCTGGTTGGACCCACCCCACGCCAAAACGATCTAGGAAGTAGTTCCAAAGTGGGTATACCCATTGACAATGCGTAAATAGGTGGTCAGATGATTCTCCCATCGACATGTATAAACAGCACCAATTAATGATATACATCCCCCGGTGAATGAGGTTGTCAGTAGTTGGAGCTCTATTCCACCAAAGCCTCCATAAGAAGAAAGACACCATTAACTGGATTTGCGGATTCCAAACAGACATCCCAAGCGAGTTCTCTGGCCTTTGGGGACATAAAGCATTATACATCGATGTGACAAAGAAACCTCTATCATCATCATAGGTCCATAATAACTCATCCTCCCAATCTAGATCTCCCAAGGGGTAGTTTTCAAGCATGTTCACCAAGTAACCCATCTCCTCTATTTCCCAGTCATTCAAATTTCTTTTAGGCTTGAGATCCCAGGAACAAAACACTCTAGAACGAATCATGTGGTCTTGAACTGACCCATATTTGGATTGGGTGATGTAGCACACAGCCCAAAGAAACCAATCAAATAACTAAAGCAAGGCAAGTCTGATACCAAAAGGATTTACCAA
>JAOXJP010288369.1:0-33393 GCA_025762735.1 Platanus orientalis | reverse complement strand
TTCGGTGCTGATGTGTCCATACCCTGATGCCGTTTTCACAGTTCTCACAAGATTCGTTCTCACCTAATTTTTAGTGACAAAAAGATGAAAAACTTTTTTTTTTGAGCTGATCAGATCTCGATGCAAAAATTCCCTTTCTCATCCTTAATGAATTAATTTTCAATTTACCACAAAATTAGAAGGTGGCCAAAATGTCACTTCAATTGTAATAGTTTTCTTGAATCTTTCTAGGGAGGTCTTTTGAATTGTACAATGTGCCCTAAAAATGCGTGAGGGTCTTTGAAGCATAAAAAGATTTTGGGGAACTAAAAAGGAAAATAAAGGAGGAGAATTTTATCATTGTGATGATGTCATGGAAATCCCTACCACCGTTTCACGTGCATGCAACCCAACTCACATACCCACAATTTTAATTCCAAAAATTCTTCCAATGATATGTAAAATTGCTCATACGTGCACTTAATTTAATACATTAATCCACGACCACCCAAAAAATCATTAATTTACCTTACGATGTTTCCTTGCAACTCACCCAGGAAAAGCGTCAAACAGGAAAAGAGGAACAACCAATCAGCTTATATATTAATAAGTACCAAAAGAAAAAAAAAAAAAACATATTTATCTTTATAACACAATGAAATCCTAATCCCTTATCGGTTTACAGATAAGACCATCCTTTTTCACTAGTGGGTCATTGCTTGGAGAGGTATAAATTGAAATTAGATTGATTAAATGATTTATAAGTAATTAGACTAATCTTGTTCTTAATTGACCTATACATCTTTGTAACTCAATTAATTGAACCCTAACTCCTATCATTTAAAAGATCAAGACCATTCTTTTCACTAGTGGGTCATTTCTTTGATGGGCATAAATACCAATCAGATTGATCAAAGGACTTTTTAGTAATGGAACTAATTTTGATCTTAATTAACCTATAAATCATTATAACTCAATGAAACCCTAACCCTTTCACAAAATAAATAAATAAAATGGAACCCTAAACCCTATCACTTTATAGATCAAGACCATCCTTCTAACTAATGGTAATGGGCTGTCATTTCTTTGATTGGCATCGAAAAAATCAGATTGATTGAAGGAAGTAATTAGACTAATTTTGATCTTAATTAACCTATATATCTTTATAAATCAGTTAAACCATAACCCCATCATTTATAGATCAAGACCATAATTTTCACAAGAGGGTCATTTCTTGGATAGGTATACATAAAAATTAGAATGATTCAAGGACTTCTAAGTATTAGACTAATATTGATCTTAATTTTCGTTTTTAACCATCCAAGTTGGGTGCTATTGATCAAACAAATCTAGATCATTGGATTGGTCCAGCTGGAGATGATGGAGATTGAGTTTATAACAGGCATGTAATTGTTTCTATTTGTGCATTCAAGCCTAGATATCTAAGCTTAGGTTTTAAAGATATATTAATTACTTGCAGTAATTATTTGGAGAAATGGAAATAAAAAAGCAAGCTATGCCAGTAAGTTTGTAGCAAAGGAAACCCAAGGGTGTTGGATCTTAGTCATGATCATGCATGGAAGCATTTCCCAGGGAATCGAATCAGACCCTTTCTTTTTTACAATTTGCCACAGACTTCTTTAACGTTACCCGAGAAGATGGTAGCTAGGCAGATCTTCCTTTGGTTTTGAAATGTTCAGATGAGAGAGAGAGAGAGAGAGGAGCTAATTGTTCTTGTTTCTCTTTGCAGAGGTGAAAAGCAAAAGAGAGAGATTCAAAAATACATAAGATGGTCAGAAAAAGGGGGTAAAGAGGGAAAAAAATGACAGAGGAGAAACCACGGAAGTGAAGAACAAAAAAAGATGGTCAAATATCACCTCGAAGACTTCTCTCCATCATCAGCTTCGACTATCTTTATCGAAACTCACCATTTCCTTTCTTTTCTTTTGAATTGAACCCTCTCTTAATCATCTCTCTGCCCATCAAAACAATCCAAGGACACCCTCTAAGGATACCTCTCTTTCTAATTTCTCATCGTGTCACAAAATGAAGATAAAAGACCAAGACTACAAAAACAAAAACCCTTTACAACTCCTAAAGCCATGCAACTCAAACTTTAATGGCTCCTAGTAGGCTTTGGCTTCTCTTTTTCTATTTAACCTCTCTCTCTCTCTCTCTCTCTCTTTCTCTGTGTGTGTGTTTATATATATGTATATATGTATGTACCTATCTATTTGTTCTATTTATCTACCAATAGCGTAGACATGGTGTGAAGGTGTTGGGACCACCCATTAAATAGGTCTGATTAAATAGAACCCCCTTATGCCAATATTTTCCTCAACAAATGATCCAAACCATCACGGCTATGCAATATTTTTGGTGAAACTATATTGGTAGAGCAATTTTTCATAATACAAGATAATAAATTCATTTCGATGATGGCTTATATCATAGAATTATATCTATTGCTAGACTTTAAAGAGGTTTCCTAGGTGGGTCTATAGCATGCTGGACCCATCTCCCTCTTAATGAATGCCTCGCGTATAATTCAAGTTGGTGGGGGCAGTTAGTCAAATTGTTGAGCATGCCCCTAAACCCTAAGTTTAGAGATACTGTGTCCTAGCCTCTTTTGGAAGACCCCTCAAATGTGTTCCTGGATGTAACCTGTGGTTGGATCTTGATCATCCAATTGATGGACCTAGCTAGGAGCTCAATATCCAATCTACTACTGTTGGATGATCATAACAACATGATCATTTGACTTCATACCAGATTTCAAAGCAAAGGCTAAGGAAAGAAGTTTTTGTTTTAGGTGTGTCCCACACATGATGGATTTGATTCTTGGGTATTTTGATTTTCTAATTCCATGGGATGATTTGGGTTGATCCACAAGATTTCAATGAAGGAAATTATATGTTAGAAGGAACAAGAAATCCAAACAAAATCAAGAGCTACAGTAGTTTTCACCCCAAAATGGAAAATTAGAGGGAAGGGTTCTGGTACACCCAAAAAAGTATGTTCCTTCATGTCCCCACACCACAAGCTGACACCTGATGGTATTTTGAATTTGATGCTTCTTTTAAATAGGGAGGAAATGTTCATTCGAACACTTTTTTTTATGGTTTTAACTTTTAACCCTATAAATCCCATTTTTAGGAGCTGGCTTTTGTGCACATAAAATCCGTGCACAAAGTGTGCACACAGACCAAGGGGCAGACACATCAGCGCCAAAAAGTGATTTACACTTTTTGGGGGGTGCTTATCACTATTTGACGCTGATGTATCCATCCCTTGGTCTGTTTGCATGCATTGCACATGGATTTTGTGTGTACAAAATCTGGACCGCATTTTTATGAATACCTGTTTTTTCATTTGAAAACTGTTTTTACAGTTTTAACCCTATACACCTCACCTTTTGCATGTAGGGACACGGGAGGGCATACTGTTTTGGGTGTAGCAGATCCATTCCCAAACTTAAAATATCTTAAGGTTATTTTAATGTTTTGTCAAGCTATGAAATTAGGGTTAGTTTTTTTAACCACCCTTTTAATATAAGTTCAAGTACCAAAAGGGAATGTTCAAAAATGAAAGCAACAACTATTTTTCACATTTAAGTGACCGTTAGGACGTGGGTTCTCAAAGAATAATTGAAAAGAAACATGACCCCAATTGAAAACAGTCAGGGATAATAATAAGGAGGTGGGTCTTTGTCTGAGGTTTTTAAATGTGGAATATTCACCTTCTTGTGAGATATGGTGATTGGGTTCCTCCTTATCCAATCATGGGTCAACATGTGAGTATCCGCACCACACTGTGTCAACATGGACTACGCCTCCAAAAAGTGAATTGATCCCCCCCCCCTTGTGTGGCCATTGAGTGGCTCACAAGGGGGGTGGCGTAGAGGATATCAGCCCACGGTGGCTCTATTCGCCATGTCAGCTAAATGTGGACCCTAAATGCCATAGTCAAAGCCCTTTTAAGGCTCTTGGTGTCAGTTGATTGAATAGCTATTGGGTGAGTGCTGTAGTCCTCGGAGGTTACATTCTCTCCTGCTCTACTTTAGGTAGGAATATAGTTTGAATCATCTCCATTTCAAAAGAAGAATAGTCCCACAAGTCACAAAATAGCATGTGACATGACAACCCACAAGGGTATCATTGTATAAATACACTAGGGTATTTATCATCATCTATGTATCTACAAAACACCCTATTATATATCTGGTTAAATTCTCTCCTGCTCTACTTTATGTAGGAATATAGTATGAATCATCTCCATTTCAAATGAAGAATAGTCCCACAAGTCACAAAGTAGCACGTGACATGACAACCCACAAGGGTATCATTGTGGAAATACACTAGGTATTTATCATCATTTATGTATCTACAAAAAAACCCTCTCATATCTCATTTGAATTTACTAATTAACCCTTTTAAAGGCATTGTATCAAGTGCCGACGGGCTTCGGCGGGATTTCTCTCCATTTGAAATAGAGATGATTTGAACTCATGAAACATGAGCCCCAATCATTAGGCTCGACCGGGATCACTTCAACCCAACTTGGTTCGATTCAATTCAGCCCTCTCAATTGGATGCCAATTGAAAGCCTCACATTATGAAAAGCCATCCAATTTGTATTTTTCTTCATATACCCATGTGTGGTAAGACCTTATCATGACATAGGAAGCCAACCAAAGCATGGGGCTGTGAATCTGCAGATGGCTTTTGAAAAGGAACACAGACAAGGACGAATAGAATTTGGCTGTGGATTTGCACGAAGGAGAATAGATTCCAGGAACAATATTCGCTTGAGCTCCCAGCATAGGACCTAACCCACATCCACCGGAACTACATGAACCTAAAGCATAAGCTATTCAGTGAAGGCATAACTGTAAGTGGGAGTCTTCTAGGCAGTAAGAATCATGCAAGCACACGTGCATGCGTGACATATACATGAGTGACACAGACACATTAGTTGTGACTCATGGTATAAATGACTAGGCAACCCTTGTGCGATATGGGGGGCACCCGTGTATGCACGTGTGAACCATTATCGAATCCCTTAAGCTAGACGTAAATGAAAGGAGAGTAAGTCCTCTGCAACAAGCTTAAATAACATTAAATGGAAACTGCTTTTACAGAATGACATCTATATTAACAAATTGAAATTTCAACATTGGGTTAGAGTTTTAATACACGTGTTGCATCACAGATTTAAATGTGGGACCACTCTTAACCACCTGTCATTTTTTTAGGGCAGTTTCCGTTTAATGTTATTTAAGCTTGTTGCAGAGGTTTGTTCTCAAATGAAAGTTCCAAAATTTCACTTCTTGTTTTTGACAAGTTGTCAGCCACAAGGATTCTTTCATGGCTTTCCTTCTCCATAGAAGTTGAAAGTGTGGGAAGACTCCAAAAGTGGGCCTCACAAGAATAAAACAAATGAAAAGGTATATGAGAATAGAGAGAGAAAATGGATTTTCTCATTTGTAAAAACCTTAAATTAGACAAAAAGAAGAATGGTATTTTTTATTATGAGAAAAGTCTTTAACAGCGAGTAAACAAGGGTTTTCACATGGTCTGAGAGAAGGAGGGAAAAGAATGTAACATGGTTATGGACATGAGAGTTTGAGCATAAAAATTTTGTATTTCTAATTTTGTGAATGTTTTCACCCAAAAGTGCAACATGTGATAGGTGAGACCTAAGCAAAATCTTGAGAACTTTGGATTTTTTAGAAACATGACCTAAAAAGAGAGAAGTTGAAGAAAATGGAGATTATCAGATGATGCCATGTGAAGTTAGAAAATATATATTTATGATAAGATACTTATAGAATATGAACACATGACACAAAATGAAGAAAAACCTGTACGTTCTTATCTAACTATCAATTTCAAATTTCAAAAACATGGAACAAGTGGTGAGACACCTAGAGGAGGTTTTAATAACTTAATGGAGGTGGCTAAGACCATGGGACAGGTAGCAACAAACAATGAAACCCAGATTTTAGAAGATTATTAAAGAAAAACTATTTTCTCTATTTAGAATACAGCATAAACCTAAAAAGAAGACATCCTCCAACACATCTAACAATAGTAACAATGTTTTCAATGACTGAAGTTGTCATCATATCAATTTATCTCTTTTGGCATATCCAATTTTTAAGTTTGTTTCGATTTCCAGTTTGTTATTTCATCCAGAATTCTATAATAGCATTATTCATTTCAGTTTGGTTATATGCTCTACACTTGGAAGACCTAATTCAGATGTATAATTCTATTCAAAAGTATTTCCTTTTAATTAATGCACCATTTCTTCTACAACATTTTGTTTTGTTAAGAAAACAATATTTATTATTGTTCATCACTTTTTCCATTACTAATTGTTATATTTTGATCTTCAACATTTTCTAAAGTCCTAGATTTCAAGGCAAAAAGAATTCATTTAGAAGAACAAACCTTCTCATTCTCAAATCTCTTGAACTAACTAAGTTCAGTGGTTGGACAGATGATCAAAAAATCTTCTTTTCTAGTTCTCCTACCATCTGCTCGGGCATCTGGGGTCATAGGAAAGTCTAAATCTTGTTCCCTCATGGCACTGGCATGCTTGCACAACGTTTTTTAGCCAACAATGAAGGACAAACAAATTGTCCCATGGACAAAGGCCAAAGAGGTAAATAACATAAATCGTTGTGGCTACTATATATTCTTGTTTCTTCTTTATTTTATGTAAGGACCTACCATCTTCACAACGCCTTTAACCCAAATGGAGAAAATCCCTAATAACTACTTGTTTGACACACATAAGTCATCAATCCATAACGGATATCTTGATGTCCATAGTCTATACACTATATGTGTGTGTCACCATGCTCCTACACGTTTGTTCACGACCACATGGGAGCTAATGAGATAGAGAGAAACACTCACCACTAATACCCTTCAAACAATGTCACACCAAGCAAGGCCAAATCTCATAAAACCTTTCTAGATTTGAAATGTAGATGCTGAAATATAATTAGTATACTAACTCATACCTCTCCTAGTACCTTAGGGTTTTAGGAGAAAGCAATTAACTGTCTCTCCCAAAACCTTAAGGTACTAGGAGGGGTATGAATTAGTATACCTATCATATTTCAACATTCCCCCTTAGGAAGGACACTCCTGGGCAATGAACATGGGAGAATGAGGTCCAGGCCAACAGAGCATGCACACATGTAAACAAAAGCCCAAAAGAACAACTACCTCCATAGGGAGATTCAAACTCACAACCCAACCTTGCTCTAATACCATATTAAGAAGTAAAATAAGCAACTCTCCCAAAACCCTAGGGTGATAGGAGAGGTTAGAATTAACAAACTTTGCATATATTTTAACTCCCCCTCAAATGGAATACTCCTGAATATGACGTGCACACTCCAGCACCACAAGGGCAAATTATGGGTGAGACTGACCTAAAACCTGTTCAAAGACCATCTTAAATAAAGCAATTAACGGTCTCTTCTAAAACACGTAAGGTATTAGTAGATATAGGAATTAATATACTTCAACAATAGAGAACATTAGGCTCAAAAGCTTTTGAGCAAGAGGAATCATGTAAAGAGGGGCAACAATAGGATTTAGGTGTAAAGTTTGTATGGTTGTGCATGCAATTCCTACCTTTAGAAGGCCGAAAAGAAGTAAGAGCTTTATCTAATTTCACAAATTTTCTTTCTTTGAAATCCATCTCATATTTTCATTTTCTCTTGTTCTCTTTTAGATTTTTGTGATTCCACTGTTCAAGGCGGCCACGTGAAGACCAGGAAAAAGAACATCCACGGCCCTACACAGGCAACATCGATTCCTGATTCTTTAGCCTCAAACAAGTATATAAACCACCCCAACCCACACACCTAAATCATCCACTCACTTACAACCTCTTCTTTGGCTTCTGCTATTATCACTAGCACTCACCCTCCTTTCTATTCCTTCATATTCTTAAGGTGAGCCCTTAAACACCCTTCCTCTTAAGTGATTTTTGTTTTTCTGGTCACCTGTTGGTTCCTATAGGCTTGTAACTCCTCTACAATCCTGGTCGAGTGCCATAGTCGAATGTGATTGTAATGGGTTTGATACAATCTTACTGCCAGAGTAGAACCTCAAGTTCAAGAACTTGGAGTTGTTCTTTGATATCTTTTTTTTCCCTCTATGATAAACTGGATATAAACTATTACTGCAGCTTTAGTGTAGAATCAGCTTTCTAGCTAGTCCAACTACAGTTCTAATATAAAAGACTGACAATCTGGGTATCTTTTACTTTTAATGGAGCTAGATTTTTTTTGTGTTCTATACTACTTAGAGAGAGAAAGAGAGATGATTTTGTTTGCTTTTTCTTATTTAATTACTTATCGTGTTAATTAAATTTTGGAGACACAGAAGATGAGCAGGCCAGGAGATTGGAGCTGCAGTAATTGTTATCATCTGAACTTCAGCAGGAGGGATTCATGCCAAAAATGCAATGAGCCAAGGTCTGGTGATTATGGAAGTTTTGGTGGTAGGGGCGGATCATCATATGGATTTAGCGGGTCGGACGTCCGGCCTGGAGACTGGTACTGCGCTGTTACAAACTGTGGAGCCCATAACTTTGCAAGCCGCTCAAGCTGCTTCAAGTGTGGCACGTCCAAGGATGATTCGTCCGGTGGATATGAGGGTGACATGTCGCGTTCAGGCGGTTATGGATATGGTGGCAGCGGCCGCTCCGGATGGAAAGCTGGTGACTGGATTTGCTCCAGGTAAAATTTAATTTGTATCTAGTATTTTATGGAACAAATGATTTTAACATTACATGTGGAAAACTATATAATGAAGTTAGTAAATCTGCTTTATTAAGGTCTCATTATAAGATGAAAAGTTCTTGTTTTCTTCTATTAAAACTTGAAGAAAAAAAAAAATCTGCAGGAGTATCAATATAATAGTTAATTTCTTCATTCACCCAAAGGAAAAATAAATTTGTAGCTTTATTTCTCCTCCTTGGGATGAATATCCCATTCTCGTTCACTTTTGGGTCACTCGGGTGTTCTCTCCATTGCCCAATTGGATTGCACTTTGGGCTGCTTTCAGGTTGAATTCGAGACAACATCACAACAACACATAATATTGATTTTTGCATAACTTTATTTTCCTAGATGTCATGGTGGGTTTTGTGGCCATTTTCCTCCTTTTAGTCTTGTTTTTCTTTCGAAAGATAAATTAATTGTTTTAGCTGCATTGGCTGTTTTTAATTCTTGGATTCATCTTTTCCGCTTTTCCAACATCTTAGCCATTTAAAATTAAATTGGAACATGCAGCATACCTTCTGTATAGTTACATATGTTCCTCGAGATTGCAATAAAACAACCCATGCTATGGCAACTATAGCATCTAGGAAACATCGTTCTCTCAAAAGGAATGGTACTTCTTTCCCTCAAATATATCTTCCATTCTTGTAATGGATTTTAGTAATTGTGAGGATATTATTGTTGAATGAAATTGAGCTAACGCTCCTTTCCAATATATATATGGACATGCTTACGTACATAGTCATGCAACTTTAATATTTTAGTAAGCTCAGTTAATTAATGTGTAGTACATATAAATTTCTACAGGTATGGGTGCAACGAACACAACTTTGCTAGCAGGATGGAATGTTTCAGATGCAATGCACCAAGGGACTCTGGTAACAGATCTTCATATGCTTCTTAGATTTCCATTTCTGTGTTTGAACAAAGCTTCATATACTGTATTTTTGTTCCCGAGCAGTATCCATGTTCCTTAAACTTACACATTCATGGCTTCCATTTCAGGTACCTCCATGTGAGTGAACCAAAGAGAGAGAATCTCATATAATATGATCCAAATTACCAGTTTTTGTCCACCATCTTTGTTTTTTCTTTTTTGCCCTTTTCGCTGTCAGGGGTGTCTAAGTGAAATATGTCTGAAAAGCCATGTCCACAGGACTATTTGCTTCAGCATTTTGTTTGCTTTCTCATAACAAGTATAGCCATGTGACCAACCAAAAAAAAAAAAAAAGTACAGCCGTGTGGTTGTGGTGTTTTCAATCTACTCTCCAGTGTTGTTATGTGTTGAAAGAAGGGTTTCTAGCTTTATTATATGGTGCATGCTGTACTTACAAGAAGCTTTGAAAGCCTTTTCTGTTATTAATAGAATATATGTTTAGTATGAACTTCAAAGGATCTCTCTCTCTCTCTCTCTCTCTCTCTACATTCATAACTGTCAATCAAAGTTTCACTTATCTTATCTACAAAGAAATTAAAGATATCGTTCATGGATCACCATTAGAGCTTTGGGTTCAACCAATGCAAGAGAATTATTAGATTTAAGATTCAAAGAATATCTGAATAATTTACTTTTAAAGAGATTGGTACAAGGAATTATGATTCCTCTAAGCATCAAACCTAAAAGATAAGTCATTTTAAAGATAAGAATCGGATGCAGTGCATGAAAAGTACAGGTTGCAATATCAAGTCTAAAGTGAGTTAAATGCACCTTTCTTTTTTAATTTTTCAGTTCAACACGCTATATTGAAATGTGACTTTCAACTTTTTGGATTGTTACTCCCATAATAACAAGTGGGTCAAATCCTTTTAAGTGACAGGATTCATGCCCTAAGAAACCCATATTAGGGCATAATCGGGTGCATCTCATCACATTGTATATTACAATAAGACAGTATGACACCATTCAATGTCTTCCTGATAACCTTAACCAAATGGGATTTTCTTATCAAAGATAGCTGGTTAGAGTGTCTGGGGTTTGAGACAAAATGCATTATCTCATTAAATTAGTCCAATAGGGTTGAACCACTATATACATTAGCAAAAAGAAAGGAAATAGATGTTAAGCCATGCATCTAACCTTAAAGATGGGATTGTTGTTGTTAACACTTTAGAGTTTTGTGCAACACTCATTCAACCCCTGAGGATTTGGTGAGAACACACTGACACATCAGTGCCAAAAAGTGAAAAGCATCCCCCAAAAAGTGTAAGTCACTTTTCTCACCGCTGATGTGTCAGCCCCTAATGTCATTCTCACCTTAGTCAGATTTTAAGGGTCGCACCAGATCCGATTCCTCATTCAACAGGTTCTTACCTTAAAATTTATATTTACCCCATGCTTTATTTTTAAGGATGAGTAAACTCATGTACCACGTAAGAGATTTAGCTGGCATTAGAATCATTCTATCACCAAAGCCGCCTCCCATTAATTATGACTCAAGTAAGTTGAAGCTCCAACTTTAGAGATTGAGAAAATAAGTGTCCCCAATCTTAAGACAAGTTAGTACGTCAAGTTTGTACCTTATCATTTATTAAAAGCATCCAACAAATCATTTCTTCATGGTCTAATTTTATTTTATATTTTCCTTTTTCTTTCCCTTTTAGGCAGTGTAATAACAATAAGATGGTGAGGAGAGTGATGATAACAACAATAATGTCAATAATGAAAGATGGCAATGAGAATGACGATAATAACAATATTGATGATGATGATGGTGATAATAATTAGATAAATTTTTATAATTTATGATCATTGTTAAGATTAATTTTTTAGTGAAGTTGGCTCATACCCACATCAAGGACGTGAGCAGATTGTTGCTGTTGTTATTGATGAAGCAATAATTGCTGTTGTTGTTTTGCTATTAATTTTTTTATTTCGATGCATTTCATAGTGGAGTTTCTCTAATTACTCACACGAGTTCCAACCATGAAAATCTTACTTAGGATATTAAACATATAATTGGCATTGGATTCGGTATCTTTTTAGCTAACATCTTTCCATTGGTTCCCTTCATTGACCTCAAGGCTAACATATATTTATAGATTATTGGTCAAAAGGCAGCTATACACATTCATTAGTGTCTCCTCCTACACTCCATTACTTAGCTTTTAGCAAGATTCTTGTCTTCCTTTAAGCTAGCTTTATGTTACTTCATATGCTTTATTGATGTTAGTCAAGTTCCCCGTTCAAGTGAACCAATTCCATGGGTTGTCACCCTGGGGTCCAGCCCACCTGGACCAGTTGTATAGTAAGACTCAGGTACCCTTTTCAGCATTTTGAACAAAGCCGAAAAAAAGAAACAAGAATTAAAGAGAAGACTATTTTCTTAAAGAGCATTTCTTGTTAAATGTTGTTTGCCATTCGAACACCTATGATTTGTCCTGTGTGTCTCAATGTCATAAAGAAAAGACATCTAAGAGACTTATCTTCACCTTAAAATATCATTTTGAAAACCTTTAATCATGATCTTAGAGGGTCATTTTACCTATTAAAAACATGAGAATCATTTCAATTAGCCCAAGCATGGAACCCCACAAAGCACGCCTTTGTATGTAACATGCCCTTGTTCCTAAGCCTATTCTCCAAACTCCAAAGCAGAAGATTTTGCAGTAATATCAACACTGTAATGGTCATCGATGGGTAGCCCACAGATAGAGAGCTTGTACTCATTCCATAATTAAGCTGGCAGACTGTAACCAGTTACAAGATTAATTGATCAGTAGCCAGTAGGACCCCATCCTGGGTCTATAAAGACTAGAATACCAACTTGCATACCTCCATTTCCTTCCCACTTTAGCCATATGGGGAGATGACATGATCAATCCAGATTATATATTAGATAAGTAAGTTATAATTAACCCTAGTCCACATCAGCCATATCTGGGTATTGGACTCTTCTTGAGCGGTTGACGTTTCAAATTTTTAATTTAAAAGCATGTCTAAAAAGAGGGCTTCCTTTTGTCACATGACATAGGCTATTGGCTGAAACTCGTTAGAGTGGATTCTCGGTTGATATCCATATGTTACATGCCCTAACAAATATGTCACCATATTTATTTATTTATTTTGGTTGGTACATATTTATAATTATATAGGTTATAATAGGGGTATAGCCAAGCTGAGCCGAGCTTTGCCCAGCTCAGCTCAGACTTGTCACATGAAATCAAAGCTCAGGGTTGGCTCAGGCTTGTGATGAGTCTGAGGTGCCGAGTTCATGCTCAGCTTGGACTCATAAAGGTAGGTTTGGCTTGCCAAAAATAAAAATTAAAAGGGCCTAACAGCCTAATAGCCCATTAGCCCAATTTGTCTTGTTTACACATTACAATTGTCACAACTATATACATATAATGACAACCGTTACTGGTCATCTTAAATAATATTAATGTGAATATACAAAACAAATTTCGCCAAAATTTCATATGTGATGATTGTCATTGAGTAATGAAATAGTAACAACCATTTAGATTACTCACCTGTGCTCAATAAATTCTCAATTGATTTCATCCAGTATGCATTCACTTATTTGCCCCTAACCATGAATAGGGTGCCCTTGATAGTAAACCCCCTAAGCTTATCAAAAAATGAAAAATAATAATAACATAACATAAAGACCATAAAATAACCTGTGGGGTTAATTGCTAGGTACCCGCAATGCTCATGCAACATACGACGTAGACAATAAGAAATAACTTATGCCAATTCCTCCATTCATGCATTCTTGTAGTTTTCTCTTGAAAACCATCCTTCCCAGTCTCCTTGTTCTAATATATGTTCCCCACGAGAGGGCTATATTTAGAGGGGATAGTTATCAACAATGGTAGATGTGCTAAAGGTTATTAAGATGATCCAAGGGTTTGGAAGAAAGCTTTTACTTTCCTTTTCCTTTTTTTTTTTCATTTATATATTTATTTATTTTTTATTTCATTCTTCAGGGAAGGGAGAAGGGTGGAGGTACAGGGAGAGGAAAGGGAGGAGGTGCAATGGTGATGAGTATAGGATAAAAAGTGTGGATATGATGGAAGAAGAGGTATATTTTTCTTTTTTAATAAATAAATATTTAAAATGTTGATGCAATCAGCTTCCAAGGGTCATAACTTTCAATATTACATAATTTTAGGCCTCAAAATATGGCTTAAAGATTAACAATGAACTTGGTATAATTTGATCACTAGGGTTAGGTTAAAGTATTTGTGATGGATGTGATTTATTTCTTAGCAATTGATTTAGTTTTTTGAATTTTATCATTTTTTTTTCTTGTGAAAAGTTATTTTTAAAATATTGTAGGAGATATGTTGTTTTCACCAATGAATTGAAATTTAAAGAAACTCCAAAAATGACTTTTCGCTATCTCCCTCTTCTTGACTAATGTATAATGGAAGGCCATACAGTACCAAAGTAAGTCCAGGTATCATCTTCTTAGTCTTCTAACCCCTCCATATTTAAGTTCAACATTATTTTTATACTTTTCTTTATCAAAGAAAATGTTTTGTGATGAAAATGTGTCTGTAATGTCTATGGTGAATTATATGTTGACACATGTTGTGTTGGGAGTTTAAAAAGTCTAAAAAAGTGTTCAGATGAAAAAAAGTAGGTGTCCATAAAGAGATTGTCAATCAAGGGCACGACAAAACATAGTGATAGGGAAAGGGTTTTGGCTGGTCTTGTGGCAATTTTGACCTTATCACATGGAGCAATAGGATTAGTCATGGTTAGGGATGCAAGTATCCGATTATTATCTTAATTTGGTTCATATTCGTATTTGTTTAAAGCAAATATGAACATATATGTATCTAATTCAATTAAATATCCATTTGTTTTTAAAAATCCGATTATAAATTAACCAAATACAGATATGTATGTATCTGTTCCGACTAAATACCCATATTCATTTGCATCCATATATATATATATACTTAATGATAGGTTTGACTACATACAATAAAATATATTTATATGTAGTATAGCTAACCCTAACCCAATTAAACCCATTATCGATTTCCTGTTTCATTTTAGTAGTACATTATTTATTTTCATGTAGTTATCTACATAAGAGGATGCCCAATCAATCTAATCGAATATCTGGATATTTGTTAAACTAGTTGATAACTGGATATTCGAATAATTGCATTCAAATATCTAATATCCGGATATATATTAATTGGATATCCAATAGATTATAAATCTGATATCCGATTATAATAATTTGATATATTTGAATTTGTATCCAATATTTGATAAACTTAATGGATACAAATGTGATCATATTTTTCAAATATTTGCCAGATATATAATTAAATTCAGATATATATGAAAAATAAATGAACCAACATCCATTTCAAATTTCGTTCATTTGTATCCTCAGACTATTCATGAGATAGCTTGGACCAGCTTGGTCCCTCACGGGAGACCTAATCATTGCCCTAACATCATTCAATAAAAGGTACATTTCATATTTTACACCAAGACAAGACACCCAAGTCACTTGCCCAAAGAAAATTATGATAAGCAACAAATCCCAAGGCAAGCTTATTATTATTGTATCACATGTGGTTGGGACCCACTACTTAAAAGTTACAAGTCATTTTGCTAAGAACCACTTTAATTTGATGATCAAATGGCTATATTCACAAGTACAAATAGGGGAATCCAACCCCTATAATGGAACAAATGTACAATATTAAAACTTGTAGTTAAGAGGGTCAATTGGGCTGGACTAGCCCAAACACAACATGTCCGGCCCGAAAAATAATCGAACTGGACTAAACTAACTTCAGGCTGGGCTGAGTTCAGGTCCAACTTTCAGACCCAAAATTTTATTCTGGTTGAGTTCAAGCAAACTCACTTTCAGCCCAAACTCGGCCCGGCCAAGTCCAAAATAGTAATCAAATATAGCTTGGCCTGGCCCGAAATAGGTATAAAATATAGCTTGGCCTAACCTAGCCCGAAATTGGTATAATTTAGCCCAACAAATATAGGATAGTTATGAGCCCATTATAAGCCCAAATTTAAGTAATTAGGCATATTTTCAAAACATTTAGGGGTAATAACGGTCCATTATTAGCCCAAATTTTAGAAGGAGCTTTAAGTTCAGACAACTCGAACTCGGCCTAAAGCCTATGATTTTAGAATGGGCCAAGTTTGGGGTGAATACCTCAAGCCTTCGGGCTCGGGCAAAGTTTGGGCCCGTACAATTAAGTTCAAGTTGACTAGCTCTTACCTTAGCCAGACTTAGCCCGGCCCAATTGGTAGTCCTACTTGTATTACTCCTCTTTCAATTAGGGTTGTACACAAATTAAATACGTAACAGATATACTTAAGTTTGTATTCGGTCCATTGAGATTAATCAAATATTTATATCCATTTAAATATCTAGTAGATATACTAAAACAGGATCCATATTTGTATCCGTTTATTTGTATGGATATTATATATGAACCAAATATCTAATTACACAAACTTCTCAATTATTACAATTATTTGAATATCCAGTTATAATCAAATATATCTTAAATGAATTGGATACTTAAACTGGAGCAGATCTACATGAATCTGTATTCAACCTAAGCAGTCCGAATATAGATCAAATCTAGATAAAAATCTCGTATGTTTGCAGCCTACTTTAGTCCCAAATGAAAGGAGAGCTTCTTTAGCTCTAAATGTTTTTTTTTTTTTTCTTTCTTTCTTTTATAAACTTTCATCTACCTCTTTTGGGTTTCTAACAATTAATTCAACCCCTTTAACCCCCACCACTTTTAAAAATTTTGTCCTTTTTTGTTTTGTTTTTTGTTTTTTGTTTTTTGTTTTTTGTTTTTTTGTTTTTTTTTTTTTTTTTTGTTTTTGTTGAGATTAAACTCTCATTTTAAGTGACAGGAATGGAGGAAAATGTTCTGTGATGATAAAGTGTCTGTAGTGTTTATGGTGAATTATAAGTTGACACATGATGTGTTTGGGGTTCAAAAAGTGTCCATGTGTTAAAAAAGAGCACCAAATTCAAAAACACATTATGCATCAATCAATGGAATGCCTACATAGGCTTGTGTCAACACAGACAATCATTCTCTAACAAAAATTGACCATTTTTCACTTATATAATTTTTAATGAACAAATTTAACCTTTAATCACTTTTTCTACATCACACAAGTTTTTTTTTATTCTATTTTAATGGAGACCCTAAGGACATTGTATCATCCTTAGCTCATCTTGTAAAAGAAGGGAAAACGGAAAAAGCAAGAGAGAAAACCAGACGGTATTGGATCTAGAAAACCATACGGTACTGGATCTTTTATTATAAAAACTTAGAAAGGAACAAGCTCAAGAACTTAACTGGACTCTTAAGCGATCAGGGCACACCCCTGTCCGCCTCTTACTAAGAGAAAACTGGCCTTTTATAGACAAACATGAGGCCGGACTTCAAAATGAAATACAACTTAGTAAATTACACATAGGCTACCACCTAGGCTTAAATCACATGTGAACAGATGAAGGCATATGGGCTTCACGTGAAGAGGATGACGTATCTCCTTTAATCACTGTCAAAGTTGGCGGGGTCATCCCAATGTCTGACAAAAGGTGATGACTCAGCTAAACTTTCTCCAAGGAATCCAGTACATCAAAGAATGCCAAGAGACTATTAAACAAGCATTCAGATATGGGATGTTGTGGGTCCCAAAAGGGATCGGCTGCAATCATAACAGGTATCTCTGAATAGTTCTTCTGATTGAGAGTGCACATGCGGTCTTTGAATAACACCCAATCAGGCCGGTGAAGACTGTATTCTTCTACAAGGTTATAGGAGAACCAGTAGAGTATCTCTGTACAGGGATCACGAGTGTAATAGGCCATTTCTTCTTCATTATCCGGATAATGTCTGTGGGATTTTTGAAGGTGATGATGGCATATTTTCTGTGGTGAACATGAAGCATTTGCTGCCATGTGGTAATAGGATGGAACCATTTAAGAAACTTCATTAATCTCGATTGGTCAATGTTCAAGGCTGGATTTATCTGGCATTGGTTAAGATAGGCATACAAATGGGATATATCAAAGATGAAGGCTATGGTATAAGCTTCAAAAAGGTACCAGAGGTAACATAAAGTTTCAGAGGGGACATGGTAGTAATTACGAATACAATGAGGAATAAGGTATGGGTAATCCAGATGAGGAATATGTTTGAAAATTCTTCCATGATTGAAAATTGAGATTTTCAAATATTTTTGGAAGTTATGGTGACTTCTTTTTTCTTGGAGGAATTCTAACACTGTGGTGCGGACCTCAAAGGGTAAATCATGGACAGGCTCAAGGGGGTATACTAAGGGAATGGGCATTACCGACTAGAGAGGTTTATGAGAGAAGAAGTCAACGAGGATATTTTGAGTTCTTTTAATATTTTTAACTTGGAAATCCCATCTGGAAAACCATTGTGCCCATCGGAGGAGTTGAGGATGGGGTAACAGTTTTTTCTGAAAGTGCAGCATACGTGGGAATGCACTCATGTCCATTTCTACAATGAAGTGGTGGCCAATTAGATGGAACTAGAATTTTTCAATGGCTCTTTTGATAGCAAGGATTTCTTTAAAGGTGGAATGGTAACCTTGCTCGGCTTTTGTGAATGCTCTACTCTTGTATCCGCATGGTTTCCTGTTTCCATGAAGTTCTTCAAAAAGAACGGCTCCCCATTGTTTATGACTAGCATCAGTTTGGAGTATTCAAAGACCATCTCCTGGTATCTGTAGAGGAGGGAGATTTGCTGAAAGCTGCTTTAGTTGTTTGACTGCTACAGAATGATTCTGATCCCATGGAGGAGGATTCTTCTTGAGGAGTTGTGATAGAGGGCCACGATATTTGATTATATGAGGAATAAAGTCAACCATATAGTTCACGAGTCCTAGGAACTGCTGAATTTGCTTGACAGATGTCAGCTTGTCAGGAAACTTGTTGAGTGCTTTGGAAATGTGGGGCTGCAAAGTGTATTGGCCATTGATGATATGCATGCCAATAAAATCAACCTCTGTGACTGCAATGAGCATCTTTTTCCTTGACAACACGATGCCATATCGGTGGAGGATATCCTTAAATTCCTTGAGGAGAGCAAGATGACTATGTTGATCAGGAGAAAATAGGAGGATATCATCAATATAAATCAAAGCATTATTCAAAATGGGTTAAAAATGGTGACCATGGCCTTTTGAAAATGTGATGGAGCATTTTTCAAACCAAAGGGCATGACGGTCCACTGAAAGTGATGGTTAGGTATGGAAAAGGCTATTTTGGGTCTGTCAGCTGGATCTATCCCAAGTTGCCAAAATCCTGCTTTGAGGTCAAATTTAGAAAACACCAGGGCCTTTATAAGGTGTTGAAATAATGAGGACCTCTGAGGGATTGGGAATTTGTCATCAGCCAAAAAATGGTTCAAGGGCTGATAGTTAATGACAAGGCGGAGCTTCTCCCTTACCTGTTCTGCTCTTTTATTGACATAAAAGGCTTCACAAGCCCAAGGGGACAAAGTGGGTTAGATCAGTCTCTCTTGTTCAAGCTGTTGGAGTTCTTGAACTGCTAAGGCATAATGGGTCGGGTTCATGCCCCGATGACTGGCCTTAGTTGGATTGATATCCTCATTGAGTTTAAAAGGAAGATGAACATAAAATTGAGGATTCTGCCAAAGTGGGTTTGGATGTTTAGTGAGGAATTCACTATGGGAATCTGCACAATGGTAGGTTATAAGATCATATGCGATCTGGGAAAACGGATCCTGGTCAATGTGGTGTATGTACAAATTTGGAACAGAAGACCATGAAAGACAAAAATCTTTGTATTTTAACCCTTCTGCAATCCATCGCAAATGTGGGAGAGTGTGTAAAATGTCAAAACCAATGATCAGGTCTTTTCCTGAAAGGGATGAGCCAAACACTTTGTGTTGGATTGTTATGGTTGGAAAGAGTTGGATCAGAATGGGTTTACTTATACGGTTAATTTCAAAATGGGCTCCAATGGCGGCTCGAAACTGTTGGGAACAGGATTGCCAATGAGAGTTAGGAAGGAGTTTTGGGTTAATGATAGAGGCGGCAGCACCTATATCAAAAAAGGTAATGGCAGTGTATGGTTTTGAGAATTTGGATAAGCAAATGGAGACTGGAGCTGCAGGGACTGGCTGGGAAGAGAAGGTGGTGCCATGAGAGGCAAAAATGCCGTTAATTCCAATAGTTGCAGTCTGCTCATCATCCAAGCTGAGTGAGGTGTCACTTTCACTGTTAGTGAGATTGATTGCGAATAGTGAGTGGGGTGTCTGTTCTTCCAAGAGAGAATAGACTGATTCCATATCAAAGAGGTCTGATACATCTGTGAACTAGGGCAGCTGTTGGAAGAATTGTTCTTTCTTCTTCTGTCTTGGGCAATTTTTTGCATAATGCCCTTTCTTGTTGCAAACAAAACATCTCGTGCCAGATTTTCCTCGAAATTTCTTTTTGTGGAGGACTTTCCATTTCTTTTTCTTGAATTTCTTGGGATCAAACTTCTTAGAGAAGTCCTGTTTCTTCCAATGCTTCTTTTTCTTGGATCCACAAGAATTCTTGTCTTTGCATTTAATGCATAAGTCTGGTATGTCACAAGCATTGCCAAGCTTCTTAGCTATCTCGTCAATTGTGCTTAAAAACTTCTTTTGGTTGCATAATTTCTCTAGGGCCAATAAGGTTGTCTGATAGATTTCTCCCAAGGATGAAATCTGGAGATTCATTCCTTTGGTTTCAAGGAACTTGAGAGCTTCATCACCAAGAGGGTCTGGGAGAGAGTTTAAAAAGGCTTGCTTCAGATTAGGGTCGTCCATTCCTCATAAAAGATAAAATCTTTTGGACATTCCATTATAGTGCTTCTCCAAATCTTTCTTCTTGTAGGAGCAGCATTTCATGCGAAGATATTCTTCTTTAGTTGTTGTTGTCTGGTGTGCTACTGCTCTAAGGAATTCAGTATGAAGAATGAGAATAAGGCTTTCAATGGAAGGGGATTGGAGGACTTGTAACTGGTGGTATTCTTATAGGTTAATCCACCATTCTCGGAGTCTACCTTTTAGTCTAGATGTAAACTTGACTAACATAGGACGGAGCTGGGCTTCTAGGATTTGCATTTCTGCATCAATCCATGCTATCATTTGTAGGAACTGGTCTCGCCATCGAGACGAAAGGACATCATCAATAGAGAAAAGGGTTTTAAGGTCTGTGGTATCTAATACCGTCTAGTTTTCTCTCGTGCCTTTTCCGTTTTCCCTTCTTTTCCCTTTAATTGGTATCAGAGCCATGGCTACGTCCATGGATAACTAAGTCTTAACTTTCTTGCTTTATAATCTATATATCTTAGTACTGTTACTAGTTGTTTGTGCCTTATATAGTACCGTTTCTAATCACCTTAGACCAATATGCTCTGTTCCTGTCATGACCAGTATGCTCTATAGCTGCCGCTTAGTCGGATCTCCTACATTAGAAAATGTGACTGTAACCTGAAGTATGCTCTGTAGTTGCCGCATAGTCGGATCTTCTACATCAGAAAAGGGAAACAAATGAACAACAAAAAACTAAGCCTGACTTAGAAACCTAGGAGTTTACTAGCTCAGTCTGGCCACTGGCCTACTGTAACAACAACAGAGACTCTAGTCCTCTGACAAGGTATCCCTCTTATGGGGAAGACGTCATAACGGAGAACCTCGTCTGTTAGATAACTCCCATAGATACCGATTTAGGAACCCAATGGTCTTATTCCTTGCTGGGTTATAAACGTCTCTTGGAAAAGCCGATGTTGAGTGAAGATAGGCCGTGGTAGAGACATCAGCATTCATAGGAATATGTCTTTTTCATTTATTACACGTTAAAGGCACAAATAATCGGTAATAGTAGTAAGAGTAGAATAGAAGAGCAAGAGATTTTCTCATTCAAACTTGTCTTATGGATATTCCCCAACCTTCTTTGTCCTCAACTCCTTCCTTTTCATCTACATCCTTTTTTAAGTGAGTCTCTTCTTCTAAGCTTGAATACCTGTATGAAATAGAATACTTGCCTGATGAAGCTCGAGTTCCTCCTACGAGCTTTTCAGTTGTAAATCCTTACTCTGTGTATATGAAACCTCCTTCCGGTCTTAAACACACTCTCAAGAAACTCATAGGCAAACCAACCCCTACCTTGGTCAAAGAATATGTTCAAGCCTTGAGGTTCAACAAAAACCAGGTTCCTGCAAATGAAGCAGAACACTTCTTTCCAATTGAACTTCCTCGGGAGTATCTCCAACCCTGGTTATCCCAAGGCTACACTCACATCCATTTTGGAGCAGTTAAGATTGCTCTCACCTTTCATGGTAGAAAAGGTCTACCGGTGGTTTCACATTTAGGGCTTTTGGATACACGGTTTACCCAGTACAAGCATGCGGTCATCGGAAACATCCAGACAACACTAAATGTTGGCACAGTATTCATCACTCTCTATCCAAATTTTAACCTACCCCTAAATGATCCCCATGCCTTCAATGCCTTGGCTGTACAAGTCCAAATCTCAGGAGCACTACAGATTGCCACCTCCTATGCAACCACTGTTCATTATCAGATGGCATATAGGATACAAAATCATTCTTTTGATATTCCGTTTCCTGAGTTTTCAAAGGCGGAAAAAGCCCTGTTCCTTAAAGTTGACACCAATAAAGTTTCACATTGTACATATGTGCCACGTCAGCTTTCCACTGAGCAATTACAACTTTTACTTCCAGATAAGTGGATTACCAATTACAAAAATATCCACTCTAAAACTGAAACAATCCAATCCAAAGTACCTTTCTTTGTGCGAGAAAAGGATGGTTTAGTAGAGACCCAGTTCATTCCAGAAAAAGACCAAGAAGAATCTTCATCTTCTTCGTCGCCCTTCCCAACTATGGACCAACTGATGTTTCAGCCTGTAAACCCATTGGAAGTACAGATGCTAAACCAAGTTAGAAAAAAAAGCATCAAATTGTTGATTGCACATGTGAGGAATGTGAAGCAGACTCAGTAGAGGTAGAGATGGAGCTTGAAGTAGAAAGAAAGCTCTATCCTAAGAAACATTATGGGAAGAAGTCCCAATGACAAATTCTCCGGGAAAGATATGAAGCGGGAGACCCTGAAGTTGACCTCCTTAGTGACCCCTAGGGAAAATTTGATTACTATGTGCTTTATCCAAAGCAAAAGCAATCTCTTCCTTCAGTCCTACCTCCAGATGACTAGGGCTCAAAGCCTCCTTCGCCTGGACCAAAACCTCCTCCACCAACCTTACAACCATATTATCAGAAGGCTCTTTCTCTTCTCAAAAAGCGTTACCCTCAACCCTGCAAGCTGATACAAACTTCTCCAACTACACCACCTCCAGTGGATATATATATATATATATATAGAGAGAGAGAGAGAGAGAGATAGATAGATAGATAGATATAGATATAGATATATACTTTGAATCTCATTTTAGACAAGACCATTAGACCGCTAGAAGGCTTTTGGGCCTGTTTAATGGGCTTTGGTGAGCCGAGCCTAAGTCAAGCTTTAGCTCGACACCTCAAGCTTATCACGAGCCTGAGCTTTACATTCATATGACAAGCATGAGCTAAGCATCTCATCTCGTTGACACCCTTATTAACCATTGATCTTCAATTTTTCATGTATAGAGAATGTAGCCAAATCAGTGGTAGATCCCATTAACCACATTTTTGCTACAATTTATTTGACTCATGCCATCATGGATTCGATCTTGGCAAAGCAACCAAAGGGGAGTATTTTTGTCATTACAGAATATATAAGTTTAGATGATTAAAGAGAATTATTAAAGATATGAGCATTATACAGGAGGAGGCACCAAATCCTGGGGGGAAGGTTTATGGAGTTATTAAAACCCTCAAGGGAGGAAGTGAGGGTTATCCTTTTTCTTTTCTTTCTAGATAGTGACTCGCTCAATTTGAGGCATCCAGTTAGGCTCTCCCATTGTGCAATACCTGGAAAGTAGATGATGGGAAACTTTCTAAAGAAGGAATTCCATGTTAACACTATACTTGACCATGACAATGCATTCGTTCTTAAGAAGCTTGTTGTTTGTCATACAAGAAGAAGGGATTCCTCAAACAAAGATTGATGGAATCATGATCCCCCCTCCCCATGTTTGGAAACAAATGCTCTATCATGAAAAAGTGTCTACGAGTTTCTATGAGCAATTATAAGCCGACACATGGTGTGTTAAGGTCAAGAGCGTCAAAAAAAGTGCTTAGTTGAAAAGGTATGTGTCCAAAAAGAGACACCAAATTCATAAACACATCATATGTCAATATGTGGCATGTTTGTAGAGGTTTTTTCATCATAGACAATCATTCTCTAGTAGCATGAAATCCATGTTTGACAAAGGTTAGGTTTCAAAGAAGTCTGATATGATAATAACCTTATTGACTTATGACCCAATAGTTTTATACATTAGACATTAATGCTAAAATAAATTGGTTTTCCTTGAGTTTTTCAATCTGGTGTACATGTGTATATTTAGCTTTACATATCCCAGATTTTAGGGATTTCAATTTTCAAATTTAAATTTCAATATTACAATTCAAAAATGAGAGGATCATGGAATGTAGCAATTGGTATGCAACAAATCGTGGAATCACAATAGACTTGAGTCAACTTGGGAGTTAGCTTTGTTGGAACCTGGAGACTTTCAAGGAATGGCTACAACTATGCTGAATTAGCAAGTATATCACCCCCTGCAAGCTAAGAGGCCGAGAGTGTACAATCAACTTGGACTTCAGAATTTGAAAACGGGCAAGAGCCAAACCTTTGATAAAGATGTCAGCAACTAGATCAATTGTAGTGATGTAGCAGACCCCAAGTTCATTGCAAACAACATTCTCACACACATAGTGTTAGTCAACTTCCAAATGTTTGGTCTGAGAAAGCAAAACAAGATTGGAAGCTAAGGAAATGGAACTAAAGTTATCACATTAGATCAATGGAGACGAAGTTAAATTGATATGAAGATTAAATAGTAGTTGGCGTAACCATGATATCTCAACAACAGTATGAGCAAGTTGATGATATTTGAATTTTGTGCTAGACCACAAAACAGTAGATTGCTTCTTAGAACTCCAAGAAATAAGGTTATATCCAAGATACACATAGTTTACCCCAGTTGAATGACGATCCAATGTGTTGCCAACTTAATCAGCATCGGAGAATGCTTCAAGTTTTAAATGACCGGGTTGAAGAATGCTTCAAGTTTTAAATGGCCGGGTTGAAAAAACAATCCTTTGTGAATGAACTCTTAAATATAATGAATTTTTTTTTAAGACAATCCAATGTGTGGTGGTTGGTCAATGCATATATTAGCAAATTTTATTAACCACAAACGCTAAATTCAGTCTCGTTAGTGTGAGATATTGCAAAGCTCTGACAATACTATGATATTCAATGGGATCATTAAGAGGATCTCCATTAAATGGATCCATCTTTTTACCACTTGTGACTGGAGTGGTATAAGGTTTTACATCCTCCATATTAAGACATTTATGTAAATCAATTACGTACTTGGTTTGTGCGAAATAGAGCCCTTTCAAGTACTACTTCATGGAAAAATGTTTTTTAAGAGCAAAAAAAAAAAAAAAGCTGTGAAATCCGAGTAACATTATTACCAGTTACAAGAATATCATCAACATTTACTAATAGGATGATAAGCACGTCATCTTTATGGTAAACAAATAATGAGTAATTAGCTTTAGACTCATTGAAACCAAAATTTTCAAGATAATCCAAGAAATGCTAAAATGCTTGAAGTCATAAATTGACTTCCGAAGTCGTCACACATGATGCAAAAAAATTGGATCTTCAAACCTTTTAAGTTGACACATATATAATTCTTCATTGAGAAAGCTGTGAAGAAATGCATTTTGAACATTGAGTTGATGAATATGCCACTTTGATGAATGACCAATGTGAATTATAGTATGTTTCACCTATGGGCCTCGATTTTTGCACAACAGGTGGGCCTCTTAGAAAAGTGGTCCACTCGTCATGGGCTTACCTATAATAATAATGAGTCACCACTAGTCCTTTTTAAGATGTGACTAGACATCAATAAAAAAAATTGATTTTAAAATGTTTGACTCCATTTTGACTGGTCAATGCAGAAGTTTCTACTTCTGGGTAAGTGGTTCGGTTATGGACCAGGGAAGGTGCTAGGCACCCTGGTCCACCCGCATGTGCGGTTATCTACTTAAACCAGTTCAACTCTAAAGCCCAATTTCTATGTATGGTGTGTGTAGGTGAATTTTATTTACCAAAACATGTTATGCATGTGTTGGTGGTTTAGCCTACTAATTATTGTGTGTGTTAATTGTATAAAACAAATCATTTAACATAAATTACAAATGACCAATCATCTACTTAACATAGACCTTTGCAAAATTAAAGTACAAAATAAAGGGTTTAGAGGGACATACCTCAAACCACTCTTCCTCATGATAATATAAAACAAGAAAAGTAAGCTGTATAATTCAAAGTACAATATATCTCAACTATACAATATAGATAATCAAATCATATTAAACAAAAAAAAAAAAAACTCTTTGAATTTCAATTTTTTTTCTCTATTTACAATAATAATAAAAAGAACATTATGGTAAAAACAATAGTGGAGGTATACAACATTCAATTTTCAAATTGGATGGAAGAACATACCAAGTGATGCTGATCAGATTATAGAAAAAAAAAAGTGATAATAAATAAAGAAACATAATATCATTTAAGAATGGAATGAAATATTATTGAACTATATTCATAAAAATTAAATGAGATAAATAAAAAATAAAATCCAACCAAAAGGATGTGGAAGCTACGTGTCATATTAGACTACCCGTTAACATGATTAGAAGCTCAAGGCCCAATATAGATGTTTATAGATATTACATACCTGATCTTTGTATTTTTCATAGGACCCAGTGTCTTCCAACAAAGTCATGATGGTTCAAGAGCATGTGCATATGCGCATTGATATTTGAATTTGGAATCTTCTTAATTTGGCTTTCAGTTCAGTTACCTATTCAGATTAGTTGTTACCATGGGTAACCTAATTGGGTAGAAGGTGATGAGTATGAGGTGACGGTGATGATTGGATGATGGCTTGTGATGAATAGGGAGTGATGATGAAATGAACGGTATTTGGCTTTAGATTTGGTGAGTACGGGACCATAGAGATGATGATAAGGAGGACTGTGTGTGATGGGTGTGCTATTGACAGAGGAGATTATGGCACCACCTACAATATTGGATGCTGAGGAGAACTAACTACAGGAGTGTATGCAAATTGGGTTCTGAAATGGGTATTTCATATTGTCACATAACTAAATTAAGGGTGTGGACTGTAACTCGAGAACAAGCTGCACTAGAGTCAGACGGGACAGAACTCAACGTAGCTGCTCATAGAAATTTTCTGTTCTTTTAAAGTTTTTTTTATCCAATTTTTTTTTTTTTTAGTTTTCTAATTGGTTGATAATGAGGATTGACAAAATGGATGAGTGGGTGATGATAGTGGAACGGATGAAAGAACTAAGGTTAAGTAAAGGAGAAGGGAGAAAGCACTTGGTTTGAAATGGTAAGAAATATAATAATGAAGGATTACCGAGTGGGCTCCAAAAGGTATTTCAAGACCATCATATTCTACAAATATAAAAACTTAATCAATGTCACTTTACGTATTAAGAAAGATATTGCAAAGTAGAATAAGGAAATGTTTCACCATAAACTGAAAGGAAAGAAACAAAAGAGAATAACAGCAAAAAATAAATAAATAAACAAATAAAGCATGAGTGTGTGAGTAGGGCAATAAGAATAGAAAAATGAAAGGTATGTGTGAATGAAGTAATAAAGAGATCGGGAACATACAAGTGGAAGTAAAAAAAGACAAACAACCAAAACAAAACAATAATTATAAACATACTTATAGAACTAAGTATTAGAATGATGGAAAACTAGATATTAGCTATATGCAAACAAATAAGAAAACAAGAAATAAATAAAAACAAACAAACAAACAACAACAATGGAAAGAATATAATGGAACAATTTAATAGATCAAGTAGTTACCTCCTTGTTATGTGAGCACGTATAAGTGAGGCAGGATTCTCTTTGGGCGGCACCTTAGACGTGAGAGAGAGTGGACATGGGAAAAGTTAGGGAAAATGAAAATGAGAGAGAGAGGGAGTTTAGGGTTTTTAGGCATGGATGAGAGGGGGGTTCTAGGGTTTTTGACTGTGAGTTTTAGAAGGGGAGATGAGCTTTATATAGAATTTGGGAATGAGATATTTAAAGAAGATTTTTATTTTATTTTATTTTATTAGATTATTTGATTAGATTTTGGATTAATTGATCTTATTCTAATTGATTTTATTTGAATTGAATTAAAATTTGATCATATTTGATTTTTCTTCCTAACTAGACAAAATCACACCATGTATCATGAAAATGGACTTATTCCTATATGTTGAGGGATATCATAACTTTGTGGACCCACCTGGGAATTTATTGATTCAAAATTGTTAAGTTCAATCAGACGCACTCCCTTGCCTAAATCAATGGTGTTGGCCATTATGGTGGCCGATTTTAGAATTTGAAACTTCAAAGTACTATATTGGATGGTCACAAATTGATACGGTGTGATGGAAGGCTTAAAAATGGACTTTGAAGGTCATTTTCAATACCCCACGGTTTAGAGGCATCTTGGATCCATCTATAGTGTTTGATTGACCATTCGATGTAAGTCTTATTCAAAATTTGAAAGATCCCAAACTGAGGGTCAAAATTCACCAAAAATTGAAACAATGGATTTTGATGAGTGAACACTCTATTTCAAAGATTCGGGACATTCTGGATGCATCTATGATGTTAGATTGATCATTTAGGGTGTGTTTTGATTAGATTTTGAAAGATTCTAAATCAAGGACCAAGATTTATCAAAACTTGATATGACAGAATTTGTTAATTAAACACTCCATTTTCAGGTTTTGGACCATTCTGGGCCCATTCGTGACACCCGATTGATTGTTCGATGTTTGTACGATGAGATTCAGTGGTCCACTTTTGATAAGGGGTAAAATCATAATTTTCAATGTAGATGTGACCGAACTTGGACAATCATTAAGAAAACAATGAGATTGAAAAGAAAGAGAGAAATATGAGGAAAGCAAGTCCAACAAAAATCTTAGCGAAAAATCGAGGTTTAGAGTGCTAAATTAGTAAATGATGGGAATGGCCTAAAAAGGGGAGGTTATCTAACTACATTGGATTCCTAAGATGCCTAAGATTAATTCTAGACAGTTAGTACTGCCCATCGAAAGAAACCTTTGGACCTTGGGCCAAAATTAGGTGTTGACATCACCACTGAGCTGAAAGTCTCTATATAGTCAATGCCTTCTTGTTGATGAAAACCTTTGGCGACAATCCAAGCTTTATACCACTCAATCAATCCATTAGAGTTTTGCTTTAGTTTGAAGACTCATTTATTTGATAATGCGTGCATAGTGGACTTATGAGGTACACAAAAACCATGTTCCAACCTTCTGTAAGGCATTAAATTTAATGTACACTTATAATCTTCATTCATGATGTTTAATAGCATGATTATAACAAGTTGGGTCAAGAGAGTGATGATCATTGGCTGGAATAAGATCATAATGTAGATTTGATTTGCAACATCATGTTTGTGTTCAGTTTGGCTCACCATTGGATGAGATGATAAACAATGTGGTTGCAGCTCAAGTTGGGGAGTTTCTTGAGAAGATACATAAGAGGGGGACTCAAGCATGGGTAAAATAAGTACAATTGTAGGAGAGGGAGAGGGGGCACACAAGGGAGCATTAGGATGGGTGTAGGGATCTAATGAAAATAGAGAAGAAGTGATAAGAGAAATAAATGAAGGCATAGAGCTTGTGGTAGAGGAGGGAGTTTGAGAATTACATGAACTAATGGTTAAAAGAAATGTAGGGTAAGGTGGGGTAAATATGAGTAGTGTTGAAGACACTTTCTTAGGCTTGCGTAAGTAGAAGAAACATACAAAGACTTAAAAGGAAAATTTGACTCGTTAAAACTAACATGACATAATACATAAACACGCTCATTTTCATATCGAGACAACGATATCATTGATGATTAAGTGAGTATTTAAAAACACACACACACACACACATACAATGTTTGGACCAACACTCAAGTTTATTTTTGTTGTATGAATAAGGAAAGCATGAACACCCAAACACATGTAGAGTAGAATAAGATGGAGATGACATTGTTCATATGGTAAAACATAATTAAGTTGCTTAGCAAAAGATGATTAATCAAACAAACAGAGGTATTAAATGCTTTAACCCAAAATTGAGGTGGCATTTCCACTTGACTAATATAGTGAGTCCCATATCGACAATATGACTCTGCTTTCATTTGAAAATATCATTTTTCTCAAGCATATGTAGACATGATATATGATGAAAAATTTCACATCCGCTAAGAAAATATTAAAATTAAGTACTGAGGTATTCACTACCACCATCAGTTTGAAGACATTTAATCATACATGAAAGAAGATTCTCAATATTTGTTTTGAAGTTAATAAAATAATTAAAAATTTCATGTTTAAATCTCATTGAAAAAATCCATGTATATTTAGAATTGTCGTCAACAAATACCACATAATACTTAGAACCTTTTATAGAGAAATGTGAAGATATCTAAATACTTGAGTAAACTAATTGTTATGGCAAAAAACAAAAACAAAAAAAAAAAAAACAAAATTTGATAAAGTGAAAGGTAGTCAAATGCTCTTCCCTAAAGGATAAGAGTTATAAAAATCTTTATTAGAAACTATTCCAACTATTAGATAAAGATTTAGAATAACTAAATGTTGCAAAATAGAGAAAGTAGGGTGCCCTAATGTAGATGCCAAATGGGTGAGGCAACCCGTTCACCAATGAAAGAAAAAAATCCTTTTATTTGAAAGACCGTGAGGAAGTCAAAGAGGATACAACACATTCTCACTCTTGCCATGGGAAAGCGTCTTCCCCATTTTTGTGTCATTCACACAAAAAATCATTAGCATAAAAAAAAATAGCAACCATTATCTCGAGAAAAATGATGCACACAAAGAAATTTTGTGGAAATAGAAGACAATGTAATATATTATTAAGAGAAAAATTATCTGAATTATGGAGAAAGATAGTGGAATCAATATGATTGATGGACAAACATGTACCATTTCCAACAACAACCTGGTCCGTACCACGATACTCCTAATGCACCGACAAGTTTGAAAGATCAAATGTAATGTGTGTAGAGGCACCACTATTCGTGAACCACATTTGATCACCTGATGGAGTATTTGTCAATGCAACCAAGGCCGCCAATTTCGTTGTAGAAACTTGACCCCTATATGAATGATCCATTTAATGATATCAATTAATGGAAAAATGTCCTGAACATCCAGAAATCTAGCATTTTGGACAAGTTGAATTCGTAGATTGATGTGAAATAAATTAAAAGTTCTATGAATATCCTTTCTAAGTTGAAGAAGGCTGAAAATTCGATAGTTGATGTGTGGACATGACATTAATTTTTTTCCCATGTTTAGAATACTTGTTTCAATTAATGTAAATAGACGTTATAGTTTGATTTGTTGGAAAAGCATTCTATTATTCAAGTTTTATTTTAGCACTTAGTAGTAATCCTATGAGATCATAAGACATATTGGAGTGTCCCTTGCTTAAGCCAAGTTGACCATTGATTCAAAGGCAGGTCCAACTCCATTCATAATCAAAGTGGAGAAATCATCATCAACAACCGGTTTGTTGGCAATAGCTATGTTATCTGGAATATTATTCATTTTATCAATGTAATCCAAGATCGACAAATTACCTCATTTTGTGGTTTGTAACTGATTTTTCAGTTGCAAAATGCGAGTTTGGAATTGTGACACATAACATTTCTTAAGAGAGACCTAAATGTCATGTGATGTGGAGAGACGAACTACAGTAGATAATACACTTAGAGTAAGGGTAGCATTAACCCAACTTAGCAAACATTGATCCTTCTCTTTCCATTCAAGAAATTCCAAATCAATTGTAGTATTGGTTTTGCCATCTACAACCAAGAATTGTGTAGGATACGCCTTAGTTCCATCAATGTAGCCGAGCAAGTTGTTCCCTTTGAGATACGGAAGAATCTGGGTCAACTACAATATATAGTTGGTTTGATTGAGTCTGATCTTGACCACATGAAAGATGTTGGCAAAGGGGAAGATCCAAATGCCATTGAAGGAGGGCAAAAACAAGTGTCGTTAGACAAATAATTTTAATACCATGAAATCAACTGGTCTTCCTTGACTTTTTCAATTGGGTGTACATGTGTATTATAGCTTTACAAATCCTAGATTTTAGGGATTTCAATTTTCAAAATTACAATTAAAAAATGAGAGGATCATGGAACGTTGCAATTTGGTATGCAGCAAATTGTGGAATCACAACAGACTTGAGTCAACTTGGGAGTTAGCCTTGTTAGATGTTGAAGACTTTCAAGGAACGGTTACAATTGTGCTGACTCAACAGGTTTATCATGCTAATAGTTAATCTATGTTTTTTCATATTTTCTTGATCATGTAACATGTTTGAAATTATTGTCATTTTTTCCTTTCAAATTAAATACGCTTTAATTTTTAGTTTATCTTTGATGTAGAGAATTTTTGTTTTATATTTCCTTGGGCATTTAAAAAAAGAGAATTATTATTGAAAGGTAAATTCCAGGACTCATGAAAGATTATTTATCCCTACAACTTATGGTTTGTGTGCTTAAACTATCTTATTTATAAAGTAATAAAATATACCATTTTTCTTCTTCTTTTCCCACTAAAGACTTCTCTCTCTCTCTCTCTCTCTCTCTCTCTCTCTCTCTAACAGCCTAGTAAGGATAGGAGAGTTGTAGTTTAGGAATGAGCTGTTTGGGTTAATCCACTAATTTTTAATACTAGTCTACATTTGATTTCGTCACTAATTTTTATTAGAAACTAGTGGAATCTAGTATGTGCATTTAAAATGTCCATGGTACAATTGGGAAATTTGTAGTATTTGATTTTATCAAGTTTATTTCCACCAAATGATTATTGGCATGTCTAGAACCTAAAATAAGTTAATAATCATTAAGTAAGAAGCAAACATGATGATAATTGGTATTTGATGTGTGGATAAATAGCTAGTTTGTTTCCCATTTCATGACAACGGACAATTTTACAATTAACAATATACTAATAGGCTAACATGCCAGATCACAATGCATAAGTTTATTTTTAGATATATGTGTGCAATGACAAGTCCAATTGGCATTTCAACTAGTGTTTAGAAACTCGAGTTAGTCTGGTAACTCGAAAGTCTACCGATCCAAGTTATCCTATAACTCGTCCTTAGTAACCAGCTAAATCAATACGAACATGTTGTATTAGTACAAACATATATATATATATATATATATATATATATATATATATATATATATATATATATATAGATAATATGAAAGATTGTGACTCGAGAGTATTATAT
>JAOXJP010288358.1:0-18995 GCA_025762735.1 Platanus orientalis | reverse complement strand
CTGATGTGCCCTCCCCCCTGACAGGGTGCTGGGAGGAACAGACAATAAGAGGAGCGGATACAATCCACTCTCCCACTTCACTGGTAGGTATGGTGGTGAATTTGGAAACAAAGGTTTCAATTACCCTCTATAATGATTACCACCAATAAAAAAATAAATATAAAAAATATCCCCCATATAATTGAGCTGACCACCCAGGGCTCCTGGAATCAAATGAAGCAACCTAGTAGTATTTGTTAATGCTAATGAGTTTCGCCCCCTGGAAGCTTCATTAAAATTTCTCTCAAAAAGCCAAGATACTCGCTATCCAAGGTTGAATAAATCACCGACATATTAAATTCTTTGGCTGAGATGCCGTGCCCTTACTGTCATTGTAAATAGACTCGTTTGTTTGTATTTTGCTACAGAACACTGTTCATGTCGCCAAAGCTGCGAGCCTGTGAGCCCCATGTGTCAAAACCCTTTTATAAAGTTATGTTTTACTGCACAAATGGTCCTTCCTGAAAAGACTCCAAAAATGGATTCCTAGCGATGCGGCAAGTGGCCTACACCATGTCACCACTGAGATCGTTAAAACCGCCTATGAAAGCAACTTAATAATCCGCCTGCCAGTATCAATTAGAGTAGCTTTTAGGAGATTTACTATTTATCCAATTTAGTTCATTCGAGCAATTATCGTCTCTAGAGGATTTTTAGAGTTCAGTTAATGTTCACAAGATGTCGGTGGTCAATACGTATCCAAAAAAACCAATAAATTAAACTTTACATTTTCAGTTTTGTTTATTTTTTTTATCACATGTCAACTATTGAAATCTTTTGAACGATATCTAAACTTTAACAATCTAGAGAGAATGAGGGGGGAATTCATTCTTATCTTATAAATAGGGTTCTTAGATTTATTTTATCCAAACTAATCATAGGAAATGAGTGCGTAAAGAAAGCCCATTATAGAAATTTGCTCTCAATCAAATAAAATAAGATGGTAATTAATAATCTATCATGCATTTGGTACTGAAAATGAATAGGGGAAGAGGTAGAGAGATCCAAGAAAACTACTCTTTTTTTGAGAAATCCAAGAGTGAGTTGCTGTAATTGCACTGATTCCTCAAGCACCATCAGGAAACTTTTGTCATGATAAAGTAATACAAAATAAAATAAAAAAGTGCCCAAAAACTTACTTTTCAAGGAAGAGTGATGTGGATACGCATTATCATGATTACTTACCAAATACCCATCAATGTCTATATTCTCATGCGCTCCCTCATATCAAGCCCTTCATTGGAACATGCTATGATTGAAGCCCGTTGTACCTTTTTTTCTTTTTTGCCCCCCACCCCTTTCTTATGAGAGCAGACACAAAAGGAGCCGGTGGTCTTCCTAGAATGAAATAAAAGCACATTTCAGGGACCACGAGGAGCCCGCAATGAAAGAGAAACGTAAGTGGGTGGCTTGAATTATTAGAACACAGGGAAAAGAAAGGGCGTGCAAAGGGTTCTTCTCTTAATCACTTGGTGGACCAACCCATATGAGGTTTGAAATGATGGCAGGTCCTCTGTTACATTTGTTGCTTCTCTAATTCCTTTTGTCACGATGAGCTATGGCTTCAAGGATGAGAATCTAACCTTAACCCTGAAAGAAATGTAACATAAACTTTAATTCCATTCATTAAGATCATATTTATGGGATAGAAATATTAAAGAACATATGTCTAACTATTTTTTACTAATCCTATTATCTTTCCACGTGATTTATGCCACACGTGTCCCTTTCTGAGGAATTAATAGATCCCTTATATGGACGCATAATGAAATACTTTTTTTTATTTGGTAAAGGCATAATGAAATACTTTGATCGATATGCGTACCAAATTCAATGCATTACCCTCATGTTTAACAACAACTTTAGAAGAGAAAATGATGCCCTTATATGGGTAGTTATGTTAAGAATGCTATTTTGGCTTGGAGTGATACAGCAAATTTAAATAATTATGCTATTAATAATACATGACATGGCAGATGACTTGAGGGGGGCTTCCTCTTAACACTCCAATTGAGGGAACTACTTCGAGGGAATCTAGACTTTGCACCAGTCTGAACAAAACTATTAAAGAGCTAGCTTTTATGTATGACAACAGTGTCTACAGGAAGAATTCTTATTCCTTTTCTCCTTTCTTCTTATTAACTCATCATGATTCTCGTAAAATGTGTTATACTAATTAAATTGACTGCAGTTCCATCCATAAAAAAGGTTAACCAATCCATAGAAGCAGATTTTGTCTATAGATGGAGGGATGGAATGGTGGATAAAGATGAAAAGATGAAAGGTGACCACACAACCAAATCTCAACAAAAATAAAGAAGGAGATATCTAGAACAGTTTGGCCTACACTTAAGTTAGAATTAACAACTTAATTTGGTCATAAAAAGAAGCTGCCAAGAAATTTCACATCAAATTTGTCCCTGAAAACGGCAACACAAGCAAAGACGATAGCCCCACCATTGTTTAGTCACAATTGAGAGAGAGAGAGAGAGAGAGAGAGAGAGAGAGAGAGAGAGAGAGAGAGAGAGAGAGAGAGAGTACTCTCGGCACCACTTTTGGTTCCAGTTCATTTTATGGTCATTTGGTAGTATAAAAAGGATTTTTTAGAAACAAGGTTTGACTCGTAAGTCTTAACCTCCCTATTGTGTGTAGAGAGGCTTGAGATAGGCACGCCTGATTTGATCCGAATCATTGCCCCATGCATGCATATCCCCTTCCAAACCTCTGTAACCCATTTTACAATACATAAAGTAAAAGCTTTAAAACTACTACGTGTTCATATCCTTTTATTTCTCCTCATTTTCTCGCTTTCAAGCATATTCACACAATGATCCCAATAAGAAGAACACCGAGGATGATGCTTCCTGCCTCATTTACCCTTCACATGGGCCATGGACTTATAGATTGAAACCGACATCACTCAATTGTCGGACACGGCCTTCTGTCTGATCATGACTCAAGTATATGGCTTAGCTTTATTTTGTAACGAAATTAAGGATTTCAGTTCTAGATCAACTGATTAAGTTCCAGTTTATCCAAACTAACTTAAAAACCCATCATCTAACTTATAACCCATCAATTGAAATACTCAAATCGATCCCAGAGTTGTGACAGATAATAGGGCTGGGGACATCATCATACTTCAGCTTAGAGCACATGAATTCATGTTTTCTCTCTTCAACACCCAAGTGGGGGGAACATGCCTTAGACATTGTAAGGTTTTCAGTCCCCTCGAACTTCTAAACCAGCTGTAGTATCATTTTGTGCAAAGGTTAAACTGTGATCCAAGTCCCTAGTGTGCATGTTGGTCAGTTAATGCACTTGATTAGCAATCAGGACAAGCTAAAGGATAATTCCTATCTTGGGCTAGATATAATAAAACAAATGAACTGAGGATCATGCATCTAAATTATAAATTTCGACAAGGTTCAAGTTCAATAAAAGTTATTATGGGAACCTCAGCTTACTGTAATGTAATGCAATGTCCAGTCTGAATTGATCTCAATTGATTCCTTGTTACTACCTAGAGAGAAGCATTTAATTTTTGGTAAGTGTTGTGTTGTGTTGAATCTTAGTTTTTTAGAAGTAACATTTGAGTTGATCCAACAATTAAGGTGTGAACTTTTAAATAGAAGTATTAATTTATAAGTGATAATTTATTTATTAAAAAAATACGGACAAATATTTAATAACAAAAAACTTAAATAAAGTTCTCAACAATTGATTTAAGGAACAAATTTTCTGTCCAAAATGGTGTCTTGAATACCAAAGGATGACATGTGGAACAAAATGGGCAAGAATTTGAAATTTTGTCTAACTCTTGCCCATTTTCTTCCACGTGTCATCCCCTAATATCCAAGACACCATCATGGACACCAAACCCTGGAAAAAACATTTGCTTCATTTGAGTTATTATGTCAAAGTAGCAACATAATGAGGAATTAATGAGAGGTTGTTTTTTAGAGGCTTTTGTTATAAAGGGTTACAAAAATGGTTTAAGAATTCTCTAGTTCCCTTTTAGGGTTGATAAAGGCTTATAATTCGTTGTGTTTCTTTCTTGGTGCAACATAGATCTCTCACCTTGTAGATATAGATAATCTTGTTGAAATACGTAAACATGTTTTGCTCTGTCTTGGTATTTGTGCTCATTGTTCTCAATTGCGACTAGAGCTGAGAAGTGTCAATAATAAGCAATGACTCCAAGCTATTATATTTACATAACAATTTTAGGCATCCTTTTCGCTCGTTGCCCCAAAAGCATACCTAGATAACTATTGCAACTTCCCAAATTCAAAAGAACCCTCGAGGTATAAGACTAGATAGATGGAGAGAAATGCAAATCTTTCAAAATTCATCAAATATTGTGGCCCAAATTTTAGCTTGAAATCGGATGGTTAAGATCTCCTGCTTCTCAGAAAAGCAATTGTCTCTCCTAAAACTCTCTTACAATCCTATGGTTACAGAAGAGGTTAGAGTTAATATATTTCACTCTCCTTTAGGAGGGACACTCCTAGACAATGAATGTGAGGGAGCTAGTGTGTTGTGACCAAAAACCTGATCGGATACCATCTTAAATAAAGTAATTAACCATATCTCCTAAAACCCTAAGGTTATAATAGAGGTTAGAGTTAATATATTTCAACACCACTTAATCATGGGGTCATCAGATTATACAGTTAAGATGGATGAATAGTGATCTACATATATGATATGGATTGAAAGCTCATCGTGGATTGAGAGATGAGATTAGACCCGTAAATAATTTTAGTTGTTATTCTGGCATAGTCCTTCCAATATTTCCTTGCAAAGAAACGCGAGAAGATAAAAAACAAAAGGGGAAGGCTTTCCTTGGTCCTCGTCCCTCTCAATCTTCCTATGTCACGCACGCCAGCCGAATGCATCCAAAATGGGCCCCTCACACCCTCGTGGGCAGAATTATTGTCCATGATTCCTCGGCCCACATAGACAGCCCTCACTACCCCTCTCCCTCAGTCTTTATTATTTATTTAAGCTCCCTTAAACCAGTTTTCTGTTATGCTCTCTCGTTTCTCTCCCTCACCTATTTAAGCCCTACTCCATCCCCCCTTGCCCAACCATACTATTCCTTCATCTCTCTCTCTCTCTCTCTCCCTCTCTCTCTCTCTCTCCAACATGAGGATGATTGACTTGGGAAGCCAAAGAGGCCCTCTGCATATTATTAATACCCCAACAGATGTCGACTGCGGCCGGGAAGTCAGATTCCGGCGATCGTTTCGCTCACTTGTTGAGTGCATGGTCCCATGTTGCGGTTTCCAACCATCTGAGTCACTTTCTAGTGATACTGAGTCGATTCATGGCTCAACTGTGACTGGCACCTTCTTCGGTTACAGAAAAGGGCGAGTCAGCTTTTGCCTTCAAGATGGCTCAAGGAGCTCTCCTCTCTTACTACTAGAATTTTCTGTTCCCACCGCATATCTAGCCAGAGAAATGCAATATGGGCTGCTCCGAATTGCACTCGAGTGCGACCGAGTCAGGGCCCAATCCAACTCATGTTCACTCTTCAACGTGCCCGTCTGGTCTATGTATTGCAACGGCCGGAAGGTCGGGTTCGCCGTTAAGCGTCAAAAGACAGAGAGCGACGGGTCTGTTTTCAAGCTCATGCAGTCTGTCTCCGTGGGTGCCGGTGTGTTACCCGTCGAGCCAAAGTCCGAGGAGGGGGATCTCATGTACCTCAGGGCAAGCTTTGAACGGGTCATTGGATCTGCTGACTCGGAGTCGTTTCACATGATTAACCCAGTTGGGAGCTCCGGGCAGGAGCTGAGCATATTCCTCTTGAGATCATAACACCACTATAGAAGTTAATTAGAGAGAGAGAGAGAGAGAGAACAAAAAAAAAAAAAAAGGAAATTCTGTGGTCATGATTATGTAAGAGTGTATGGGTCCGTTCATACCCAGAAATGAACACTTGTACGATATTTGAGAAAAGCAAATGCTTGATGATCTTCCTCCTCCTTTATTACTCTTGTCTAAATATGACTCTACTTCTTTTTTAATCATCTCTTCTTAACCTAATCGCTAATCTTAGTAGTAAGATGAAATTTTAAATAGAAATATAAGAATGAATATGGGTCTTCTCTGTCCTTAGCTAAAGGTCATGCTTTGGACTGTTGACTGCCCTTCAATTATTTTGGGTTTGGGAAACACCCCTTGCTACATTACAGTAGGTTTATTATGGCTTCCAACTCAGCTTAGACATGGCTTCTTTTCTTTTTCCTTTTTTTTTTTTCTTTTTGGTCACAAGACATGGCTTCTTTTCGTATCCCTATATAAATACAAACTGGGTCCTATTTCTTCTTTGTAGCTTAGAACAGTTACCTCCCCCTTTAAAGACTAAAAGGTGTGTTGGAGAGTATAGGCAAAGCAAATGTGATGTCAATAGATATGGACATGCACACGAGCAATTTTCAAGACACAAGGGCTCCACCCTCGTACCCTCCAACCCCCATTCCCTTCACAAAGGCTTCAACCACCCAAAACAGGATAAGATATCTAGGCATTTCATGAGGGGACTTTGGGGTTTATAGGTATGAATTATGATGCTGCTGATGATGAAGGATCCAAATCTCCTTTGTTTATTTATATATTTATCTTCTGTTTAAGGGGTATTTTGGAAAATGAGAAAAGGTGACAGGTTTCGTGTCATCACTCATGACACACCATGTGGTGAACTTTCCTGTGGGTTTAGTGGAGAGCTGTCCTTGAGTCCCCTCATAAATGGGTTCTTTCTACCTCCATAGCGTTGGAAAATTTTCTTCTTTCACATTTTGACCCGGGCTTGGATAACTTGGATAATCGGAACAAGTTTAGTATATGTCTCAACAAAGAAAATTTTTTATAGACCTCAAAGGAAAGTGATGAAAAATCTAATTTTATTGATATAATAATTGATAGCATAGTACAAATATTTTGTTCAATTCAAGGAAAACATTTTATTTTTTGAGGTCATCTTTCTTAATATCAAACAAGCTAGTGATAGAAACGAAGAAATGAATCAGGTTCAATACTCTAGAATTGAATTATAGACTATTTTAGGATAGTCTTATCCTATGACGTATATTTATTCTTACTTCTAAGATAGATTAAATTTGATGATGTTGATGATATTTTCTTCTTCATTTTTTTGTCTGTTTATATGAAGTCAATTAGTTATAGCAGTTGTAGCATATTTTTATATTATAAAGTAGTTATTTTTTACTCGTCATCATAGCCACTTTCTACATTTCTTCATTGTGATGTCGAATGCTTATCGTAGGATGTGTCATAACCTTGTTTCATCTGCTTCGTGTGGATGATGGTCCACATCTGTTGTATGCCAAACACCATGATATGCACCTTGACAAAAACTATCCCGCTTTGCATCCTTGTTAAAAAAACATTCATCGTATCTCCACTTTAGTGAAGGTGTTTTAAATTAACCAAAGATATACATGTCTTTCTTCTGTAAGATAATTTTCCAGATGATGCCAATAACAACCCTAACCTTGTGCTGACCTACTTTATGACAAGAAAGGAAACGTAGACAGATTGTTTCACTAAAGAGTAAGTTTCACGCATATATCAAACTTAATACAAATCAAACCAGCAATCACACAGTTGGTGTTCCCCCACCATCAATTAGATGAGCTAACTTAGCTTGGGCCTGTTTAGGCCAGGTTTGAATTTGAGCTAACCTTTGCCTAACTCAAGGAGCCCAGCCAGGCCCAAACTATAGAGGCCAAAGGTTTTCAGTTGTTGTCATTATGGCATTGGATTTTTTTTTATAGAATGGTAAAAACACCCTCTATATACTTTTCCCCTATCGCTGCCCAAGTCGCATAGACGATCTTAGCTCCTCATTGGGGACCTTGAACCTACAGGATTTGGTGCACCCCATTAACGAATGCTTAAGGTGATCAGCCCACATTCAGGGCAGATACGTAGCATTGAAAAGTGAAAATCACACCTCTCCACCCCCCCCCACCCCCGCCCCCCCACCAAAAAAAAAAAAATTGTAAATCACTTTTTCAGTGCCCCAAGTCCACCCCTGCATGCAGGTGGACCTTAAGCATTCATTAGGGGGGTACACCAAATCCACACCGGACCTTGCATTGGACATATGCAGACACACCAAACATACAATACAGTATAGAGGTTGCTTGGACTTAAAACTGCTCCAGGTGAAGGAGGTAAGGTGACATAAATTCCACCAGTCACTTGTCAAAAACCATAGATTCCTTGCACAGGCATTCAATCCTAGGGGTGTCAACAAGCCAACCTAAGGGACTTTTATCAAACTCAACTCAGGCTCATCACACAAGGATCAGGCTCATGGCTAGCTAAGGCTCATCACATGTTTGAGGTGCTGAGGCTTACTGCTTCAAATATATATATACCCGAGCTGAGCCTAATGCAGCTCAGCTTAGGCTCACTTAATTAACGATTTCAGTTAGAGGCTTAGGGTCATGACAGCTGCGATCCAAGCCAAGCTGAGCTAGCTCATCTAATTGAGAGCCCAAACTTGTTATTTCAGAAGATGAACCACGCTACTGGGAATAATGCCTCCTAAAACTCAAAAAAGCATATTCAGATAGCAAGGCAAGAATGGCGTGTGTTGTACTGTACCCCAAATACTATCTTCGTCTGCCTCCCACAATGAGAAGGAGAAAAGTTGACAGGGAACAAATGTCCTGTTCCCAATTCTGTCTGCTCCCCGCATTCCCACTCCACAGGCTAACAAGTGATGTGTTTTTGAATTTCATACCTTTTTTTAGGAACCTACGTTTTCGTTTGAACACTTTTTTAACTGTTTTAAACCTATACACTAAGGCTGCAAATTGGGTTAGGCTGGCCCAAAACCCAAATTGTCGGACCCAAAAAAACTCAGCCGAGGGTAGCCCAATAGGGCTTGGGCCCATGATAAGAGCATGGACATTTGTTAGGGTCAGGTTCGGGCTTACCTCTGCCCAGCCCCAGCTGAGCCATATAAATTGGGAATCATCTTATACATTGTTTGAAGTTTTATAGATTTGTTTTTTACCATTCAAATAATTGCATACAAAAAAAAATTGGATATGTATTAGAGGGACATCTAATTCATTTATTGTATCATAGCTCTTTATTTACTAAATATTACATAAAACAAGGGAAAGATAAGCCTAAATGAGTTATGGCCCAAAACCTGATAAAATAATTAGGACTGGGTTCTGACCTAAAGTTATCCAAAAAAATATGGGTCCAAAGCCTGTTATCACTATAGTGAGCTGTACTGGGGCCTACCATGGCCCGGCCTAAGCCTAGCCTGTTTGCACCCTTACTATATGCCCCTCTTTTTGGGTACCTACTTTTTCATTTGAATACCAATTTTACAATTTTAACCCTATACACCCAACCTTTTTGTGTGCAGAAATACAAGGAAATAGACAAATTTAGGAACAGAATTATTGCTCCCACCCTCCCTTACCATTGTGTATTTCCAGACTCTTTTGCCAAAAAAATTAGGTGCAAATGAATTTTGTGCAAATGGTGCAAACGGTGCCAGGGTGCCAACACATCAGCACCAAAAAGTGTTAAGCGTGCCCCTAAAAACTGTAAAACACTTTTTGGTGTTGATGCGTCAGCCCCCTGGTGCAACCCTTTGCACCTGTTTGCACAAAATTCATTTGCACCTAATCCCTGCACCCTTTTGCTGTCACTGATTGATTGGTGTTGGCTCGACATATCTCGGGTCTAACTGGAGATGATTTATGAGAGCAAATGGGTGATCATGTTGTTGCGCATCATATGGACCGGTCTTGATTTACAAAATCTGAGCTTGGGCCTCGGCTTGGGCCAAGCTCACACAAATGTCTGTTTCCAAATTTTCGTTAGCCAGTACATTAGCCCGTACTAAGCGTTTTAGAAAGAAACAAATATCAAAGCCAGTATAAAAAACTTGGACCCATTTTTGCAAAGTTATGCAACATGTCAAATTCTTTGGCAAACGATGAAGTATTGGAAATCAGTTTATTTATGATTAGATATTTTTTTAATGAACAAATGTTTAATCGAATCGGATATACATGGGTTTATATTCATATCCGTTAATCAAATATCGAATTTAAAAACGGATATATCTATTACAAAAATTCATTAAGGTTGCATTTGTCAGTTACCTGTAATGAAATCATTTTATTTGAGTTTCCCAAGGCTTTTGAAGCCAAGACGGGATGGTTTGTAATGAATTCAATCAGATTTGCGAGGATTTGTGCTTGATAACATAAGTCATTTCATTTTATAGGAAAACCTAAGATGATTTCATTTCAAACTGTATTTAAAAGTATAAATTTGAATGAGTTCATTAAGAACCATCACCTCAGGGCTACAAATGCCTTGAGAAACTCAAATGAAATGATTACATTACAGGTGGCCGCCAAAGAGGCTATAAGTTAATGTATTCATATCCGCTAAGTTAGGCAATAGATTCTATTTCTTCTTTCATTTTGCAATTTTATTTTATTTTTTAAATTGGTTCATATGCAAATCATGGCTACACATGGTTAATGGATTCGCTCAACTCCAGCTTGATGCTTGCATATACAACCCGAGCCCATGAAGATGGGTCAAATGTTACGTGGGGTAAAAAATTTCCAGTTAGGGATGTTATAGCTGAGCCCATATTAACTATGGCGGCTATCAACAAGGAAAGAAACAGCATCTTGAGGGTGTATTGATCATTGTACACTAGCTTATGAAGTTTGCTTTCATAATTAAGCTACGAAGTGTATTGACGAAATACCCTCATGAAGTTGTTTCTACCTTGTGATTGGTGATCATTGATAAAATTCTCCAATGCTTTATCTATGATCGCCCAATTGCATTGATTTTTGACCGATGAGATACCTATGTCGTAACCTCACAAAAAAGTGAGCATTATCTTATTCCCATATCAGTTAATCTCCCCACGGATGTTGTTGAAAGGAAGAAAATGTTCTGTGATGACAGTGTGGTGTTTATGGTGAATCATATGCTTACACATGTTGTATTTGGGGTTAAAAATAGTTCAGGTTAAAATAAAATAAAAAACAGATATCAAATTCAAAGAACACATCATGTATCAATCAATGGCACGCCTGCATAAGCCTGTGTCAGCACAGACAATCATTCTCCTAAAATTAATGTCTTATGATTGGAGATTGATTGTCTGTGGACTATGTAGGCATGCCATTGATTGACACATGACATGATTTTGAATTTGGTGTCTATTATTTTACACTTGAAAACTTCTTTTGATCCCAAACACATGATGTGTCAGCTTAAAATTCACCGTAGAACACTATAAACATTTTGTCATTACAGAATATTTTTTTTGGGTCAAATTTGGGCAGGCTAAATTTCAACCTGATACTTGACCTGGCCTACAGTAGCTAGCAAATAAAATTTTTATTTGGATGCTATTTTAGTTTTACATTTTTTTTCTTCTCGGGGAGGGGGAGGGGGAGGGGGGTGGGGGGGTTTATATATTTTTAACAAAACAAATGTATTAATATATTTTTAACAAATTTACCATCATCAAATAGTTCAATATATCATCTATTCAAAAAGGCCCACGTAACATGCACGTAAGGGCAGTAATGAGCCTAAAATCATCCTAAAGATTAAGGGAAGAATTTTAATTTGGATAGCCCAAACTCCACCCGAACCTGGTTTATTTAAAATGGACTGACAGCCTTGGGCATTTGTAAAACGTTTTGGGCCAAGTTGAGACTGACCTCGGCCAGCCCAACCTGGCCTGATTTACAGCTCCATCCATTATATATGTTAGGCCTCATCTTATTTAATGATAAGTCAAGAAAACTCCATGGAATGGAACTTCTTAACAGAATTTAGAGCATGAAACTAAAATACATCTTGATTGATGGATGCTTCCAAAGATCACAAAAGATGATCGTAGTAATGTTTTTTAATACCATTTTATAACGAAAAACATCCCTGTGATCAAATCGTGATTGTAGAAATAACGGAGGATTCGCAATTGTGAGAAGTGGAGAGTGGTTGTGAGAGGATGAAGCTGAGAAAGACAAAAGCTTTTGTTGTCGAGGTTGTAAGTAGGTTATTGAATTAAACAGGTTTAATGAAGTGTTTCCCCACATTTATCACATTTAGTTTGACTTAACAAATATAGTGTTTTGTATTTCCTTTTTGTACCTATCCATATGCTAAGAAAAATGAAGGATTTTGTTTGATAAGATGTAATAGAAAATGTTTAATCCTATTTTGTACAATATATATATATATATTGTAAATGTATTATTTTAATACTTGGGGGAGTCAATCTCTAATGTACGACCCCATTCAATGATGGGTCCTGATCTCCTATACTGAAACACGCTTTGAGATATAGGTGAGTTCCTATAGGTAGTGTGTGCATAGGCCACGTTCCGGCCAGGCCATGATTAGACCGCGGCAGAGCCATATTCTAGAATATTGCACGCTGGGGTTCAAAAAAATACAAATTCAGAGGCTCAAGTCTGGCCCAAAATAAATTATCGGGCCTTGGGCCGGCTAGACTCATTAGTTCGTAACAAAAAGATAAGACTTGCTGTTATGTAATATAAAGAAATGAGGCCCAACCTGAGGCACACCAAATAATTACGTAGCTTAATTTTAGAACATAAAAAAGCACAGACCGCCATTTGCCATTATATTAATATTAAGATAAAAATCATACCCAGCATGAATCCATCAAGTCATTATCAGCCCAAGGCCTATGAGGCCCTTTTTATTTTCTTAATTAGTTGAAAGCTTGGGCCATTGACGTAGCCTACTTGTTTCAAGTTTGGGTAGGATCCTAGCCCTGAGCATTAACTAATTTATAGGGAAGCAGGATAATGTGATGCTCCTAATAGAAATGCTTATTTGCTTATCGATCTGGATTCAGTAGATGCACCACCTCTTATATTCCATCGCTGGGGCTGTTTATTTTTCTTTTGATTTTTTTTCCAAGTTAAAGTTATTAAGATTATTTATAGAAGTTTAATTGTTTTTAAATCTTTGATCCAGAAAAAAAAAATTTGGATGTTTATTATTTGAGAGAACTGAAGAGCTGTTCAAGTATGTGGTGATATGTGTACATATCGAATTTAAACAATGCACTTCTTACAAAAGGTTAAGAGTCGGGGCCAAGCCATTAGAACCACCATCATCCATGTAGCATGTCCCTCCCCTACTGTGTCCATATGGCATTTGGTTCATTCTTTTCCAATCAGTACCCCCTTGCTCATTGCATTTGCCCCGTGACTTCTTGTTAAAGTGTGTCAGAAACCCATCAACATCATCTTAAAGTAGGCTGGCAATGTTTGACGGGACCCTTGAACCCAACACGAACCCAACACGAAATAAGCGGGTTAGGGTTGACTATAAAAGGGTTTCGGGTCAAATGGTTACCACATAACCTGTGAACCCAACATGAAATAAGCGGGTTAGGGCTAACTGTAATCATGTTTCAGGTACCCGTTTTGACACAAATAATGAATGGGTTAGGTTCGGGTTGAGCCCTATAATCGTATACCCCTATCTCGACACAATACAAACCTGACCTACCAACACGAATTGCCACCCCTATCTCAAAGTGTGACTCTCGTTGTTGTTTCCTTTGCAAAACAAATGTTCTATGATCAAAATGTGTGTGAGTCTTTGTTAGCACACAATAGGCGACACATGGTCTGTTGAGGCTAAGTTAAAAAAGTCTTCAGTTGAAAAAGTAAGTGTCTAAAAATAGGCACCAAATTCAAAACACATTCGTCAATTTGTGCCAAATTTACAGCGGTTCACATGCAATCATTCTCCTTTATATATATATATATATATATATATATATATATATATATATAGATAGATAGATAGATAGATATATCATAGACAATCATTCTCCTTTTCCAGTGCTGATGAGTTAGCCCCGATGCAAGGCAGACCTTAGGAGTTTTTAAGGGGTCACACCAAATCCCAGCCAGTCTTAAAGGATTCAACCTCTGCCTAGGATGTGGTGCGATCATTAAGGTCAAATCGACATAAGGGGCTAACACATCGATGCACACTTTTTTAAGGATGCTTTTCACTTTTCGGTGCTGACACGTTGGCCCTGATGCCAAGTTGATCTTAGACTGACCTAAGGGGTCGTGGTAAAATCCTTGAGGTTCAACTTCAAATACTTTACCCTCCTATATATGTACCCTATGCAGCTGCTAGGGAAGCAAATGAGCCAAATTCGAAGCAGATATTAGTATATCTGAATCTGACTCATTTATTTTTCATGTATATCCAAATCTAAGTATTATCCGACGGATATTTGAAAAATATGTTGTATTCGTATCTATTTAGTTTATCAAATATCGGATATATCCGAATCTTATAAATAAATATTGAATATCCAATTAACAGATATCCAAATATTAGAAAAGCCCCAAAATTCAAAGTGCATAGATCATAAATGCATTCTATTGATAAAAAAATAATTACTAGAAGATAATTAAGGGGCAAGAAAGGTCACCTTAACCTTCTTACTTTCTTGAAGAGTTTTGTAAAAATAGTACAAAAACGTTGGTTGTGAGATTGTGAGAGCTTCACAAAATAGTACAAAACCGAACAACAAAATGTCACCTGAGATGTTAGTCACCATTGCCTGAAATGTTGATCACAATTGCCTGAGACTGAAGGATTAAGTCAAGACCAAAACAGCGAGACCTAAGAGTGAGAGTGAGAATGAGAATGAATAACCAAAGGCCAAACTTGAGACTGAATAGTAGATGGTGAGATCTGAGAGTGAGAATGAATTAGCCAAATATGGTTAAGAAAGAAATGAAAAGAAAATGTTTTATATGAGAAATTAGGGTTTTAGTATAGGCTGTTGGATTGGTTTTGATCTAATGGTCTACACCATATATATATATATATATATATATTGGATATTTTTTAAATGAGTGGATATTTAATTGAAACGGATATATGTACATCCATGTTTTCTTTAAACAAATACGAAAATGAACCAGATTCAAATAATAATCAAATATTTGCATCCTTACCTATGCTTTCTTTCCTCTTTCATTTGATCTTTCTCCATCAGAAAAATAAAAACACTTTACATGGAACTTGATTTTCTCCTTCAATAAAAACATTTTAAATCCCCCCAGGATTCTCTCCAAAAATGTTAAAGTTTAGATATGGTTCAGAAGTTTTCAATGGTTGACATGTGGTAAAATAATAAACAAAATTGAAAATGTGAAGTTCAGTTTGTTTTGATTTTTGGATACGTATTGACCACCAAAATCTTCTGAACTTTAACTGATCTGGAGACAACCTCAAGTTTTAAATCATTTAATTACCTCAACCAAGTTTTAAAATGTATAAAATGCCCTTTGGACTTTATCCTTTAAAGGTAATTGAATAAATAAGAATGATTAAACAGGACACTGATATAAGACAGCCTCATTTTTTTATGAAGCCGTCCAAAAGGTAACCTAGTTTGGCAGTCTACTTGGCTATTTTAGGTTTACAAAGTTGCCAAGTAAGCGGCTATTGTGCTTTAATTTCAACATCAATGTACCCGAGTATATACTATCTACCTTCAACTTACCTTTATAAATGACTTGTTGCGATCATGGTGGTTGTTCACACTTAATACTCTTGTAGATTTCTCATTTCAAAGACAAGAAAAGGTAGGTAACATCTTCCTTTAATTCTTAAATCATAATTTAAGGCTCTCCCTTTTGGTAGGAATTTAAAGCTTATTGTTTTGTGAGGGATAAATGCAAGAGCAAATTTTCCAAACAAGAGAGAAGGAATGAAAGAGCAAACTCTTCATTGGTATTTGTATTTTTGCTTTTCCCAGCAACATACAATTTAAGCAAAATGAAAATGTGAATAGCTTATGATAATATTATAGTTAGAACCGCATCCATATTCGAATGGTAAGGCTTGTTTTTGAATCACATTACAAGTCACAGGTTCAAAAATCCTACAAACCCGTGCTATTATCATTAATACTAGCCAATGTCCAGTGTAAAGGTGAGTGTAAATCCTGTGTATGTAGGATTTTAAAAGATGAAGTAGAGTTAGAAGTTAGAGACGTGTAGTTTTCAAGAGAGAGATAAAATAGGCATAGAAGAGATGTAAATGAGAAAAAATAGGGATAAAAAAGGGTAACCATTTTAGAATTCAACTAAGAAAGAAAATTAAAGAAGAGACACATGACAATTTTCTAAAAATCTGATAAATTAAGAATTGTCCAACTCAACAATCCTTTACTTTAGTGTATATATATTTTGGAGGGAGAGGGGCACGGAAGTCTCCTATGAGTGGGATGGTCCTACGACAGTCCAATATTAAAATGACAACACCTTTTGGGGGTATGTGTGCGTATAGGAGCTTTGCAGGACCGTCCCACTCACAGGAGACGGTACTTTTGGCACTATAAAGGCTTTTACAAACTTGAGTATTGTTGATGTTTGGCACGCAAGGAGTATGATACTTAAGAGTACGTTACGTTAGCTTTCCCTAGACAGTCGCCCTTGTTTGAGGCCAAGCTAATCCACTAAAAGGGCCCTCTATTGGAATTGGGGCCTTTAACTAGGGTTCCAAGAGAGAATTAATGATAGCCCAGAAAATAAATGCACTATATTGGGTTTAAACATATTTAGCTACCCAGTTCAACATGTTTAGCTACCTGGTTCAAAATCCATTCAGCGCACCAAACCCCCCAATAATGGTGTTCTTTTCTTGCCGAGTAAATGTGTCAGTACATGGCTGTCATTTTGTCCCTCATAATTAATTGCTACACACAGAATTACTGTTATATTTGATTGTTTGATTTTGTCCCAAAGAGGCCACCGGAGTCTAGAATCAAAGCTATGCGCTGTTTGGTGGTGTAGGTGTACGATTGCTCCTGGATGGATGTTGTTAAGCTTTTCGCTTTTGGGGCATGGCTCATCACCCCCATCCAATAAGTGGACCAACATCCATCTTTTTGCCCCTTTCCCACACTCCCGTTATGAATAAGGTGATGAAATTGAGGTCCTGTTTGGATATTTGATAAATAGGATTGGCAAGAAGGCGTGCTTAGTCTGTGTTAATGCAATTCCTTGACAAAAGCTTGATATGTGTTATATGTTAAGGCGTGTTTAAGTATGTGTTAACTGAAAACTGTTACATTTGAATTATATTTACGATTCAAAATGAATTATGTGTGTATTATGGGTTATTTAGTTGTGTGGACCAAATAGGCCCACATAAGTTACTTTAAACCCATGAGTTTGTTAAAAGATTTGAAGGAAACTTTGAATGAAATGTTCTATTTAAAGTTTTAGTGTTTCCCTCCAAAATAAAATACAATCCAATTCTCAAAGGCTTTTGTCTTGAAAGTTTAGTCTCACATGGGAAGTGGGAAACTTCAAACTGCACCTTTTAAAGAAATACAAGATTTTAAGGGGTAATGGGGTTGAAGATGAGAGGGGAGGTTGGAGTTGTTTATTTGCATCACACGCATGCATGCTGAACCAAGCTGAGCTAAATATTTTCTTAAAGAGCCTAACTCTTTATGGAAAGTATGAGTGTAAGTGATCATCATTGTTTATAATAGAATATGAGGAGAAAATGAAATACATACAAAAAAAATTCCGTACGAACTAGTCACCTTCTCCTTCTCCAATCACTATTATTTTCTTTTTGATTTATATTGGTTCTCATATATGTTACTTCATTGACATTAGAAGTTGGTCTGAGTTGTTCAAAATGAGTTTCTGTTAACCTATACGGGGTACTAAAGAAATTGGTGTTCCTGGAAGTGATCGTCGATCAAAGTCTACCGTACCTGCAACAAGTCAACGAATATCACTTTAAGTACATCATTTTATACGTGCTTAATCACCAACCAATAAGTTGATTCTAACTTGTTTAATTTGTAGATATTGATTCTATACATATTTTGTTGGATTGCATCTGTTATATAATAGAGAATATGTGAATTGATACATATCAGTTACTATTAGTACCTGCACTTCACAATTTCATACTTGTTACTGTCATCATTTATTTATGTTAGATATTGAATTACCTTACTACTTGAAGAAATACATTTTAGTGTTACTGCAAACTTTACTATTGTTTACAGAACCTACTAGCTAAGAGTGGACCCACTTTTAAGTTGACAATGTAACACGTGCTAAAACTCCCGCCCAAGATTGAAACATGTATTCCAAAAAGTAAAAAACACTGGTTTTTTTGGAGAACGTGTGCATTGCAAGATGTCACAAAATTTCTTGTGACATAGGAAAGGATCCGGATTTGTTTGGATATAGAATGCACTTGGCACTAGGGGTGACAATGTATGACACAACCCATGAACCCGACACAAACCCAACATAATATAACCGGTTTAGGGTTGACTATAAACGTGTTTGGAATACATGTGTTGTAAGGTATCGCAAGAGCTTAGCCATGAGTGATCCAAACATAATATGAAATATTTCTCCTAATGTAGAACAAACACCACAAGCAATTTTGTGAGTTATGCACAAAAATGGCAAAAAGTCTAGTAGAAATCATGAGCCCCGAGAATGAAATTGCATGAAACTTGGTGAGCTTAAGCGGAATTTTGCGACGATTAAAACTCATGGCTTTGCCATGAGCACCACTACTTTTCGCATAAATTCCTTTGTTAAGGCCCTCAAATCAACGTTTTTTCTATTTTTAATAATTTTCTCTTTCACTATAACTTTCTATTTAGAAGTCAGAATAAGATCATGTTTGTTCCAGGATGTTTCTTAATGATAATAGTATTTGATTTTGTTATTATCTAGATTTTTCTATTTTTGATAAAATTTATCAAACTAGCCTAATTTCGTGTCTAACACGAATTAGGGTTTCTTTTCTCTATTTAAAGCATTGTAGCCTTCAAGGCAATTCAGTTT
>JAOXJP010288349.1:0-18995 GCA_025762735.1 Platanus orientalis | reverse complement strand
TCGGCACTGATGTGCCCACTGCCTGACAAGGAGCAGTGGTTAGCATTCGTTAAGGTGAGCATTTTTTATCCATTCACCAAAATTTTCACATGCACCTATCTATTTTCTTGTTGACTAGTATTTTATTCACACAACTCTTGCATGAAAATCCTCCATTTCATGTGAAAAATGAAAAACAAAAGCTTTTCTTTTTCTATTTCCTGGCAATTAAACAGCCATAGAAAAAAGGATAGAAATTAATTTTTTGTTTCTTTTCTATTCAATTCAAGGCAACCAAACAGGACCTTGAAGCCTTGCATTGACAGGCTTTTTTCCCATTCCTTTCACATGGAAAATTCAGACCATCCATCTAATAAGGGCCTCACTAAATCAAAGATGGGAAGACGAAACACCAACAAGCTCAACTTTTGAGTGACGTTTGCGGCGTATTGCAAGCTTTTCTTCACCCATCAACCATTCTGACCCTCCCCTGTTAAGAGAAGGCCAGACACTAAGTCCACCTGAGTGCAAATAAATGAAGAACAAACGCTAGGAATGGATTCTCTACTTAGTATTGCGCTAAAAAAAAAAACACAATTCCCAGTGAAAGCCTCTGACCGCTAGGCCGACCCCAAAATCCCTCTTGAGGAATACATGCCTCAGTAAGATCAGCTGAACACAAAGGAGAAGAGAGCCACACTAACATGGCTTTTGAGCCTCCTAGCACTGTGAAGATTAGGTATGAATGGGTGTCAATGGCGACAGGGGACAAGACACATCAGCTCTGAAAAGTGAAAAGCGCCCCCCAAAAAGTATAAGTCACTTTTTGGCACTGATGTGTCAGCCCCTAGGTGCTGTTCGCACACATCAGTATGAACTTCATTTGTAATCCCTCCCCCTCGGTATGCTACCTATAATGCTGATGAAGTGCAGATGTTCTTGTCATGGGCTAATGGTAGGAATTAAGTCAGCCCACGATAGGCCCAGTCCAGTCCATTTCACTTGGGACTGAATCAGGCCTGGACCACTCTCATTCTGGCTCGGATCCTCTTCTGATCGTTAAACTTCTGTTAATACTGTGCAAATTGGGGTGGTGACACATGGCAAAATTTAAAAGCACGAACTTCACCCTTCAACTCTTGTTGAATTTTTTTACCATGTGTCAACCACTGAAATTTGCAGAACGTTAAATTTTCAGGAGGGCACTCATTACATGTCAGCTGGCCAAATCCACCCAAGCTAATGAAATTTAGGTACCGACCATTCTTGGAGGACCAAACTTTTAGACTAAGGTTGTAATCTCAGCCATCGGATGATAATAATATCGGAGTTTTGTGGTTATCGGCTTTAAACTAGAAGAGAGATGCTTGCTAGACTTGGAGAAGATGTGGTCCTCGGATTGGAAAGCAAGAGCTTGTAGAGAATATGGGAGTGTCAAAGAGTTATATTTTCGTCATCTTTGAAAGTATATATAGATTTATAAACGAGTTGAGTTAGAGTCCATGTAAGAGACAATTTTCTCTTTACTCTTAGAGTCCTTCTTGAAGTGGGAATGTATTTTCCTCTTTTTTGGGCATGGTAGTGCTTTTTCTATACGAAATAACACCCCCATTAGTCTCCTGGGTGTTCAAGGAGTCCATGGGTGTTGTGGGAATGTATTTTCCCTTTTCTTGTGTATAGTAGTGTTTCTTCTATACAAAATAGCACTACCATTAGTCTCTTCGGTGTTCAAGGAACCCATGGGTGTCGTAATCATGTAAAATAACAACCATTGAAGGAGTTATAGTCAAACTTTCTGGTTCACAACGTGTGAATGAATAGCACTTCTCATTTGCAAGCTCAGTGTTGGTCACGAATGAGCACTTTATGCCTCATTTGCAAGCTTCATTAATGTTGTTGATTGAACTGTTTAGGCTCATTCGCAAATGCCTGCATGCCTTGCAAATGACACAAATCTTGTCATTCGTGAACTTTTGATTTCAACACTTGTGGCGAAACTACAGAATCCTAAGATCACCTAACAGGAACATCTCCTCTAACTATTATCTAATTCATTGATTCCATTAAAATCCAACAGTCAAAGCCACAATTCTAGATAGGTGGTTTGTATACGTTTGCATGGTGGCTTTGCCTCCATTGATTGTGGAACCATTTTTAAGTTTAAGAGCATTTCAAATACAGTAGAGGTGGTGAGGGCTGTCAATGAGCTCGGAACTCTGTTAGTCATATGCGCGGAGCTTGAACCTCCAATTGTGTTCAAGTGAACTTGAGCCGAAAAACTCAAAACTGGTTAAGGATCTTATGTATATCATATGCATAGATATGGTTTAGTATTTAAATATTAAATATGTTTATATATATAATACAAGATATAGTAGATATATATTTAACTATTGTATATTATGTATTGGCATTGTACTTTAAAAAAAATAAATAGAACTGATTCTGATACATTTTCATGAAAGAATTAATTTGGCATATAATAAATAATTTATATCATATTTGTATTATTGTTTTCCTCCCCACGAGCGCGCGCGTGCGCGCACACACACACACACACACAATGTTATTTTTTATCACTCAAATGTAGACGTATTCTCAATCATTCCAAGCTGAGTTCGGTTCATTAACACTTGGTGATAACAATGTTTTAGTGCGAGAAAGGGAGCAAATGTCCTGTCCAAGATTTGTTGTCTAGGACACTAGGGGACATCATATGGACTAAAATGGGTGGGAATTTGAAATTTCAGCTAACTCCCACCCATTTTATTCCATACAACGTCCACTGGTGTCCTAGACACCATCTTGGACACCAAATTATGGACAGAACACGTTCAAGAAAAGCCTCAAAATTTTTAAGGAGGTGAGGCAAATTCTAAAATATTCGGTTATGATGGACAAACCCTTGGGCATTTTTCGTTCAAGACAGTGACAATGTTAAATTTGCTTTTAAATTATGTTTTCATATCAATCAACATCAAATTATCTGTTCATCAACTCCGTTATCTATCAACATCAAGTCGTTGTTGTAGTATAGTGGTCAGTATTCCCACCTGTCACGCGGGTGACCTAGGTTCAATCCCCGGCAACATGGTCAACTTCTATTCTTCTCGGAACTCCTCCCTCTTTCCAAGATTAGTTTTTGCACTCCCATGAGCGGGGGAAAAGCTAAAAAGATTTAAGCTTTGTTTAATTGCATGAAATGTAGAAAATTTTGTGGAAAATTAAATCAACTTTCGTAAAGATACAACTTCCATAAATGTTTGATTGTATGGAAAGTTTTAGAGATGGAAAATGAGTTTTTTTAACCACTTTCCAAAAAATGGAGTTGTATTTTCCATAAAAAAAAAAGGTCGAATTGTTGCATTTCCTTTTAAAAAACTTTCAAAAAATTTATCTTCCAATAACAACCAAACACCTTTTGGAAAGTTGAGGGAAATCCTATTTCACTTTAGTTCTCCACCTTCCCAAGCAATCAAACAAGGGCTAGAACTAAAAAAAATGTCAAAAAAGTGGAAGAAATGTATTGTGGTGCCTATCTATAAGAACGAAGGGGATACTTAAACTTGCACCAATTATAGTGCAATCAAACTTATGAGCTATACAATGAAACCATGGGAGATGATTGAACATCGACTAAGACATGAAACTAGAGTATTTGAAAACTAGTTTAGATTTATGCCTAGGAGATCGACGACTAAAGCTATTTCCTCAGTTTGGTAAATAAAGAAAAAGATTAGAGAAAAGATATAAGATCTTCACATATCCTTTATTAACCTAGAAAAGGCATAAAATAGAGAACCAAGAGAGATCATTTGGAAGGTTTTATAAAAGAAAGAAGTCCCAAGTAGATATATTGACCTAATTAATGATAGGTATGATGAAACAATAATTAGTGTTAGGTCAGGAGAAGATACAAGCGAGCTTGCGATCATAGTAGGTTTGCACCAAGGATCAACAATGAGTTTGTACCTTTTTCCCTCAGTTATGGATGAGTTGACTAGGCAAATATAGAAGGTGACATAGTGTATGCTGTTTGCTGATGATTTGTTGATTAATGAGACTATAGAGGGGAGAAATGCAAAGATAGAACTATGAAGGGATGTTTTAGAATCAAATGGTTTTAAGATAAGCCAAATTAAAACAAAATATATGAAATGCAAGTTTAGCAAACCTAGGAGTCGAAATGAGGTAGTAGTTAAGATTAATAATCAAGAGATACCACAGAGTGACCATTTTCGTTTATCTTGGCTCAATCAAGCACAAGAGGAAACTTTTGTAAATGATGTTGTTTATAGAATTAGAGAGGGATGGTTAAAATGGAGAAGTGTTTCTCAAGTGTGGTGTAATAGGCAAATACCATTAAAATTGAAGGGAAATTACATATGACAGCTATAAGACCAACCATGGTTTATGAAACAGAATGTTGAGCAACAAACAAGAAACACATACATAGAGAATAAGTGTGGCTGAAATGAGGATGTTGAAATGGACGAGAGGAAAGACTGCAAATGATAGAAATTGGTATGAATCCAATTGCTAGCACGAATAGGTGATAAGATGAGAAAAGTCAACTGAGATTGTTTGACCATGTGCAATGAAGACCAATGGCTGCGCCAGTGAGGAGTGACGCGATGCGAGTTGAAGGCGCTAGAAAGACAAGAACAGGCCACAATTGACTTGCGTTGAAATAGTAAGGAGAGACAAGGCAGTTGTGATTTAACGGAAAATATGGCCATAAATAGAGTGGAATGATGAAACAAGATTCGTGTAGCCAACCCTAAATAGTCAGGATAAGGTTGTTGTTGTTGTTGGAGTTCAAAGAAAAGAACTCAAAATAATAACCAATAGAAATGAATAAAATAAAATAAACAAACAGCAATCAACAGTAATTTGCATATTTCAAAGCAGCAGAAATTTTAAGTATAAAATAGAGTATATTTCTAACTTCAAGTCAAGCGAAATTTTCTTCTCTCTCCTTAAATAAAGACTATTTAAGCTATCTAACTAATTAGGAAGCAACACAGAATTAGGCTTCCTCTATCTTAAACTACTCAAAGCACCCAGATCCGCCAGCACTCAATCAGAGGTTACACAATCTTTCTCATTTTTTGTTGGTACCTGTCGATGAATGTGTACGAGAAACTCAGAATAAGAATATCCACCATTGTCGTCGACCTTCCTCTCAACAAGATAGGAAACGAAAAACGGATCTATTAAAAACAAGAAAAAACAGAAATATATAAGATCGTTAGTCATAGAAAAATAAATCATAGTAACAAACACCTCATCCATATTCAAATATCTCGTGACAATTTTGGAAAAGTAGAGTAAAATCTCTTAGATAGTTTCTTGGTTTTGAATTTTCTAACAAAAAGCTAAATATCTCACATGGAATTTCATTTGTTTAATTTAATGAAGTCTCATAGAACTCATAAACCCATTTTTAGATTTTACAACTAATGTTTAAAATACTTAACCGTACTAATTTGAAAGCTTCCAAGCGATAATAACAAATTTTTTGAGAAAATAATAAATTTAAAATCCAAGAACTGCCCGTTTCGAATTATCACCAAGAACTGATACTCTGCCCATGAAATAATACTATAGTGGTGGTTCTAAAGCCACCCAGAGGGCTTCTGTTTTCATGTAACCACTACTGCATCTATAGTGTCGCAGCTTGTAACTACACCGAGGTGCAGATGCATCAGAGTCTTGATATTTAATCAGGTGGCCACTTTATCGGCTACCTATATATAGCACAAACTTGAACAAACACTAGCCATCTAATCAGCAAATTATATATCTATATATACTGACCTTTGGGCTTACGACTTCCATGGTACACTCGTAAGGTGCACTTAAGAATTGAATCTGCATAAACTTCATAATAGAAGTTAATTGCACAATCTGCAGGAATGTTATCAAGCCAGTAAACTCTTTTTTGAAAGTCTTCGGGGAAAAACTTGATCATATCGTCAAAGATGATCTTTGCATAAGGGCAGCAGTGAAAGAATTGGCTCAGTGGTACCCCCTCAGTATAGCTGATACGACCAGGCAGTAAACTAAGGAGTTTGAAGACTTTGTCACGCTCAATGAAGTATGACAAATATTCATGAGAATATACATTGTTACCAAAATGCCAATAGAAAGGTGTAAGAAGAGTATCAAAGCCGGAACTGCTTAGGCAGTCATTAACTTGCCCGGGGTCAATGTCTTTGATGGCATCAGCTGGCATCACATTAAGGCCTGAGCTGCCTAACTTGTAATTTGATATGAAAGCTTCTAGCTCTGTAAGTTCTTCAACTTGCTGCTTCAAACACTGTTTAGCAGGGAAAAGATTTCCAGTATGGAGAAGTGAGAACATGCTGGACATTAGGGCACACTAATTTGTTTTTGTAGAAGTCAGATTAGTTAGAAGTTTTCAATTCCAACAGTGCTTTCTAATCAGAGTGGTGAAGTAAAACATTGAAAGAAGAAAAAAAATGTTACCTCCTTTGCTAGTTTTATCTTGTTAGAGTCATTGTCACTATTTTCACTCTGTTCCACTGGTGCTTTACCACTAACTTCAATTCCCTCTTCTGCCAGTACTTGGGAAACCTATTTGAGCAAAAAGGTCAGATTCTTTGCATTTTTGAAATCCAGTTTGACTGATACATAAACTACATAAATGGAAACTTGCCTTTTCACGGATTTCACATGGATCAACTCCAAGGCTTTTAAGCACATCTTTCACTCTCCGGTTTTCCATGCGCAATAGTCCAAGAAGAAGGTGCTCAGTTCTGGCATAATTATGAACTGAAACATTCATCAAGTATTAATTAGTTTTTCATTAAATTTTGTGACAACTAAAATTCCCATCACATCCAAAGCAACTTTTGATTTATAAATGGTATGAATCTTGTAGGAAGGTCTGAGAGAACTTACATGAACGGCAGGCTTCCTCTGCTATGAAATCCAGTGCACGCATTGCCATAGCATTAAATGGAACAACTTCCACAGAAACAAATTCGTGTTATGAGTTCCTTCTCACATACTTGCGGGCAACCTTTAGATTGGTATCCATAGAATTCAAGACTCTGGCAGCAATTCCAGTTCCTTCACTGATAAGACCCAACAGAATTTCTTTAGGCCCCACTTGACTTTGCCCTAGGCGTTTTGCTTCCTCTTGGGCAAGATAGATAGCCTTTTTACTCTTTAATGAGAAGCCAGAGAAGGAGCTCTCTGAAGTAGAGAAGGAGCTCTCCAACATAACAGCAACAAAAATACCTCGGCTACTCTTTCTGAGTGGAGTAGAGTTAATGGCTTCTAATACCATGGGAAAAAGATCGAGGCTGGGCATTCCCATGGCATCTAATGTACTAGATCTCCATAATCCCGTGAAAGCATGAAAAGCATCAGATCTCCGAAATATTGGGAAAGACTGCATGCCCAATGGTCGTGCTTTTAAAGTGGATATTACTGCATCTGTCTTTCTACTTATTCTATATTCTCGAACACGACTATGACTTTCACTAACAATTGTACCACTTGGTTGAATTAAACAAGAAAGAGACATGATTGCAACCAGAACTGATCTATTAAATAAATGCTGCACGCAATGAAGATAAGCATGGTTAGTGAATAAAGAAAGTCTGATATGATACAAATATAGAGAATCCATGAGCTATACAACCTACAGTAAAAATAAATAAATAAAGGTGCTTCAAGTTAAGAAGTTGGAGACAATCAAAACTATTGTCACACACGCAACAAAATAAGGGCAATATTTTCACAGATAGCTATCTTTCAAAAAATTGATGCTTTTCGGGAAACTAAAAACTGGAATGATCCTAATCAATTTGGGGCTAATTAATTGTACTAGTAGTGACAAAGAATTGAAGCATGTAATCTATCTTTTTAACTATAACTGTAGTTCTTTTCTGTCTTTGTGGTGCCTTTGGGCTGCTGCCTTTTGGTGGTGGTATATGCTAGTTTTTTCTCTTTCTTTTAATAAGTTGTCATTCATAAAAAAAAAAATATAACTAAGAACAATCCAATGTGAACAACGCACAGAAAAGATCACACATGGGAGATAAGAATCACACCAATGCAACCAACGAGAAGAGGTTATTGTACATGCCGTGCCACAAGATAGATCGATTCAAGATTTGTGAAGATTCCTTCACTTCAAAGAGTTTAGAGATCTTAGGGATGTTTCTAGTTTATTTTAGGGTCATTTTATTTTAAGGTTATTTTATTTTGGGATTTATTTAGTTTAGGTTGTGTGAAGCCTTAACGGCCCTAGAAAAGAAATATTCATGACAATCAAGAGTCTTTGTAATAAGGATTAAGTTTAGGGTCTTAGATGCAATATTAAAAATAGGAGTTCTAATTGGTTTAGGAGTTTAGGGGTCCATGTCTACATATAGAATGGTCATTAGGTTGTAATCAGTTTCATATTGAAATAAAGATTAGTAAATTTTGAGTCCCACATGTGGGAAGGTATCTCTCTTTTTGGGTTTTAGCCGTGGGCTCCCCATTCTCTCTCCTCCTTTCATCTTCTCTTCCACGAGTAAGAGGTATTTTCTCTCTCTTCTTTTTTTCATCTCTCTCATCTTACATCTATCTTTCTTTTTCTTGCATCTTGTTCTTGATTCTTGTATTTATTTGGTTGATTCTTTAAATTTTCTACATCGTTTGATTTTTTGGATTAAAGATACATCAAGAATCTCTCTTTCTTGATTTTCTTGAATCCTCCATTAAAGAATCTCTATAGATTTGAATTTTAAAGATTTTATATACCTAGAGATCTCGGAATTCGATGAAATTTTGTATGGTAATCCCTCTCTAAGGGTCATCTAACTCACTGTAAAATTTCATAAAATTCGGATGCCGTCAATAGAAGGATTTTGGTAATTTTGAGATTCTAACTAGAAAGTACATAATTGCCCTTCTAGCCCTTTTCTACTATCTTTTCTTGTTTTTCTTGATTCATTCTTTGCTTGCTTGAATTTATTATTATTTTCAGCGCTTTAAAATTTAAGAATCATTCTTTATTGATCTTTCTTGTTACTTTTAGGCTTTTGAATCTATTTTCCTACTGTAGGAGGTCTTTCCTTTAAATCTTACATCACAAAGAAACTGAAATTATCAAATGTCTTATTTGTTTTTCCAAAACTTTATATCATCTCAACATGGAAAGAGGGGTTGTGAGATCTCCAATTTTGGAAATGTAAATTACCAAGTTTTTTATTATTTGAAATTGTAGTGAAAAGTGAAATGTGGGCACCAATATGGTCGTATGATCAGGAACAAAGTGTGAAGTCATGATAAGCTGAAACCTTGAATTTTGATCATATTGTCTCTTGGAATAGGGTTTCTATAGTAGGTAATGTCTTATCTTAACAAAGCAATGGACAGATGTTGGATGATAGTTTAGACTATGGGATTGTCGTCTTTGCATATAGGTAGTTGGATAATTGTTAGCGATCATCCAACATATTTGCTCAAATCTTCTGCTTTTCTGAGTTGTTTTCTTTTTTCTTTTTTTTTTTCTTTCAGATGTTCTTATTGAAGTTCTTCCTGGACTTTAGGTTCTCAAGAAATGAGGAGTGGAGTTTCCAAACCCCTTGCAGCTTCTCTTGTAGATTTACTTGATTTGAGTTCAGATGATAACCTCAATCCTAGGGGTGTGCATGGGCTGGGCTCGGGTCGGGCCGAGGTAGGCCCGGGGCTCGGCCTTATATAATAATTTCGGGCTCGGGCTGGGTTCAGGTCTGAACATTTTTACAAACTTTAAGCCCAAGCCCGATCCTAGTTATTTTATCGGGCTTCGGGTTGGGCTTGGGCCAGCCCATAACCTATAAATTTTTCAAAAAACAAATGCATTAGATGAGATTTGAACTCATGACCTACTCTAATAAACTCTTTAACTAACTAAGCTATTGATTCAAGTTTGTTAATTTCTTATATGTATTTATATATGATGTGTTTTTGAATTTGATGTCTCTTTTTTGACACCTACTTTTCATCTTAACTGTTTTTTGGACATTTTTAATCCTCAACACAACACGTGTCAACTTATAATTCACCATGTACACTACATACACTTTTTCATCAAATAACATTTTTTGTACACACACACACATAAATATATAAGTTCGGGCTTCGGGCGGGGTCTTGGGTTGGGCTGAGGTAAACCCAAGCCCGGCCCTAATAAAGGTTCGGGCCTTTAAGTCGGGCTTAGGTTGGGTCGGGCTTTTTGGACCAAAATTCGCGCTAGGTCGGGCTGGGCAGCCCGAGCCCATGCTCAACCCTATATAGGATCCCAGTCCCCACTCTCAACTCCAGACAATAAGGTCTGAAAATGTAGCACCAGAAATGTAATAACAAAATGGTTGCTGCTATTAACATCCCCAAAAATACTCATTCTACCCTTTTTTTTCCTTGATACCCCTCTCCTAAAACCTCCCTTACCCAAAATACCCCTCCTCCCTCTCTCCCCACACCCCACCCCTCTCCTCTCTGGAATTGGTGGTAACCCACCCCTCCCAATCTTTTTGGCATCCCCCTCTTCCTCTTTCTCTCTCTCTTTCCCTCTCTCTCTCTCCTACACCCCCTCTCCCTCTTCCTCTTTCTCTCTCTTTCCTCTCTCTCTCTTCCTCCCTCCGTCCCTCTCCCTTTTCCCGTTGTTTTTTTTTTTTTTTTTGGGCATTCAGAAGTACAGGTCTGGGCAGAGGCTTCCATGCATTGGATGTGAAGGTCCGAACGACATGTGCCTTCTGAACGCCTCCAAAAAAAATGAGAGGGAGGAGAGAGAGGAAGAGGAAGAGGAAAAGAGGGAGGGAGGGAGGGAGGGAGGGGTATTTTGGGGAGAGGGAGGAGGGGTATTTTGGGGAGAGGCAAAAAAGGAAAAAAAATGGGGGGGGGGGTGTGGTGAATGATTTTAGGGGTGCCATTAGGCCTACCCTAACAAAATTTGAAGAATGTTATATTGAGTTGCAGAGAGAGTAGAGGTCTAGACTTCAGAGGTTTAATGGCAGCAAAGAAATGGAAAGGGTGTTGTTAAGCCATAAGATGCTCTTGTTTCGACGAGTCTTCACCTCTCTTGCCCGTTCAGACCTTCACCATTGTTCCTTTTCCAGAGAATTCTCCGGCCATCTCGCGATTCCGGTCGTTGCTAGGCTCTCCGAGCGAAGTAGCTTGAGATTCGGATTTCAAAGAGACAGCTTGTTGTCGCCTCCTTTCAGGGCGTCGCGCTTCCAAATGGGCGATGCTAGGAGACCTCCCTTCGTGCCCATACCCCCTGTCACAGCTGATAAGGTCGCTCTCTTTCTTTATTTGTTCCCCCCTTTCTTCTTAATGGTTTCGATCTGTCTGTGTATTAAAGTTAGCATTTGGTTATTCATCTGCGATAACATTTCCCAAATAAAAGATTTATGGAATTTATTGGATTCTGTATATTATTCATTTTTTTTTTGCATGTTCCCAAGAAAAAAGAAGGACCGATAGCGTGTTTGATTACTTCTAGTCGAGTGTGTTTGAGCACTTCTTGTTACCTAAGCCGAAGGCAAACTCTTTGTTCTTTGATTCTAATAGTCCATTATATCCACACGTAAATATAGATTCCAAATGCCCATCAGTTTCTAAACGCAGACAGAAACCAAACCTGATATTGGAGACTATATATCTTAATAATAATAAAAAACATTGACTGAATGTTTAATTATACTAATTTCAGATGAAAAAAATAAAAATAAAAACTCAAAAAGGAAACAAGAATTAGGTGGGTATCACTCCATTGTCCTTGGAATCAACCTTGCTGTCAAGGCTGAAGTGTTTTACTGCTTCATTTGAGGTGGCTGGCTGGCCTACTTTGTGCAGGTGATATCAGTGAGAAACCATGTGTTTATGGGGGACCATTGTAATAGTGGAAAACCAAGAGAACAAATTCTCCCAGTTATTGGCTGAGTTTCAAATGGGGTCTACAAGGGGTTAGTTGATGTTGTCATGAATTCAAAATGATTATAATGCCATATGGTTGCAGTCGCTTCTCCAGATTTCATTTGGTTTTTGAGATTAATCCCCAGTTACTCATTTGCAGGTGCTGGTAATATCATTTGGTTTAGTTAGTTTTGTTTTTTTTAGGGTTTGTTTATGTCTGTCAACTTGAGGGGTTTATTTTTAATTTTATATAGAATATGAAAATTTTAAGTTGATTTTACATAGTCAAAGTAAGGTTTATTTAAAAGTCCTATTTATGCCACTTTTATTTAGGCCTTATATTTGGGATGTCAAAACCTATCTGTTTGATTTGATTTCAAGTCATTTGATGGTTATTTAATTACCTTTCCAATGAGTCCAAGGTCTTGCAAATCCTATGTGATTTGAGGATGTTATAGCCAAAATACCGGCAAGGTATCAGAAATTATGCATTTTGAAGTTATACTTTAATTAGTAGCTCATAAATATAGAGGAGATGGGGTAACAAAAAAGTTTGACTGGTGTCATTCCAAGCTTGAAGGTGCTAATTCCTTCAACCCTACCAGGTATTGATTCCTTATAGAAACTTTAGGTGCTGATTATTGGAGCATCTTGTGGTGCTGATTTTATTGGTTCTATCTTCTTTTTCTTTATTTTTTTATTTAGTTATTTCCTGGATTTTATCATTCACTAAACCCTAATCAATATTTTCTCACTTGGTTTGATAAGATCTATCTATCTATCTATCAATCAATCAATCTATCTATCTATCCATTTTCTTGGTAATAAGTAATAACTAATCCATTCTCCATTTTCTTGATTTTTTAAAACAGAATTCTGTTTATCAAGACTGTTCTAGAATTGGTTTTTATGTCTTTTTTAAAATAGTATGCCATTAAAATTAACAACATTATTTTACCAGTAAATGAAAATTCACAACTGCATAGCAATGCTTGCTAGACAAGGTCAATGGAAGTAACTGAAAATTATTTTGTGCAAAAGAAGAGAGAAACTTTTTTACTTTGCAATTACAATCTAACATGTTTCAATTTGTTTACTTTTAATTTGTACAATCATAAGTACCCAAAGGAATAGTGAAACCCACAAGAAACAGCTCAATTAACAATATCCACATGCTGCAGATGCTAAAATATGATTCATTGTGTGGCTATTCAAATATCTTTGAATGTCCTCCTCCAAGTCACCATTTTCTTTTTCGTTTGTAACATACTCATCAGCCCAAAGAAATTATCAAAAGTGATCCTACATATTTTGGAAGGATCTTTGGTGGGGAGACCAAAGTCTTTCTAATTCTCTATCTTTTCCTTGTTTGTTCAGTCTATCTTTGCAAAAAGATGCTATGGTCTCTAAAATCCTCTCAACCACTCCTCGTGATCTTTCTTCGGAATCTTAACATCTCAAGAGACCTTTCCGAATGGGAAGTGGGTTTGGTGGGAACTCTTACAGAGAGTCTAAAAGATGTATAAATTTGTCTAACTCTTTCTCTGACAAAAGGATTTGGATCCTTGATTTTCCGATCAACTCTCGTTCAAGTCTTTTTTTCAAGTCATTATTAGAGACCCAAAATTTATTGGTCATTTTTCTGCATTAAAGGATTTGGAAGTTTCCGGTGTCTCCAAGAGTCAAAATTTTTACTTAGACAGCGACCATTAATCACATTAATACCATGGACATGCTTCAAAGGAGGAAACCATTTTTATCAATTTCTCTTCAATGGTGTGTGCTTTGTAAACAAGAGAACAAATCAATGTGTAATTTATTCCTTCATTTAGCTATGCTAAAGCAATTTGGAGTATTTCTTGTTTAGAATGCATTGTATGTGGGTAGTGCTTGATGAGTTGATGTCCTTTATAGCCTAGTGGCATCCAATGGAGTTGGAGAGAGAGGAAGACTATTTTGGGCTTGTCTTATGCATGGAGTTTGTTGAGAATTTAGACATAAAGAAACTCTAGAATTTTTGACGATAAAGATTGGGATTGCTGTGTTGGTGGATTTTATAATAAGGGAAGTGGGGAGCTGGTTGATGGTTACAAAAAGTTCAAAGAGTTATCTTTGTCCACTTTCTATAGGGGATTGGGTGACTAGCATTTCCATCCAACCACCTTGGGTAAGCAAAGTTATTGTGGGTTGGAAGCCCCCTTATTTTGGTTTGGCTGAGATGGTTAAACTCAACTTTGATTGATCTTCTAAAGGCAACCTGAGTCAGGCTGGATTTTGGTGTGTGATTAGAGATCATAATGGTAGAACCATCATGGTTATATGTGGTCCATTGGGGATTTGCAACTCGGTCAAGGCAAAAACTTTAGGCCTTTTATTTGGTTTGCGTGATCTCAAATCTATAGGGATTAGGGATTGTTTTGTTGAGGGTGATTCTAAAATGGTCATAGGTTGGGGGCTAGGGAAAGGTATGGATTTGTAACATTTGGCTCAGTTTATATATGAGATACGGAGTTGACAATCTTATTGGGTGTGTCCCTTGTTTATGTCCCTCGGGATCATAATATTTTAGTGGATAAGCTTGCCAACTAGGTTGTGGGTTTGTCATCTTTGTTTAGCGGTAACTCCATCTCGAGTAGGTTGTAAGGGATGTTGTTGTGTTATTGTACTAGTTTTGCTTTTCAATCTTAATTACCATATATAGATATGTGTGTGTGTGAGAGAGAGAGAGAGAGAGAGAGAGAGCGAGCAACAATAAAACCATCCATCGTTGTCATACCTTGGGCTGCCGTGTGGGGCCAATTTCAAGTCTAAGGTTGTGTGGAACCCGATGATTAAGAGGATTGACTTACACCTTGATTCTTGGAAAGCTGCTTTTCTATCTAAAGGTATTAGATTGGTCTTTTTCAACTTTGGCTTTCATTCCTTATTACTACTTTTCTCTCTTCACCATTTTGGTGGTGGTGGCCATTATGATTAAGATTAACTTCCGAAGTTTTTTGTAGAATGACTCGGATGAGCATTGCTCATCAGTACCATCTTCTGGATTAGAATACTATTGGTAGACCTTTATGCTATGGTGGTCTTGGGTTGATCGATTAGGTGTCTCATTAGGGCATTGTTGGGTAAATGGCTTTGAAGATTTGGGGTTGAAAGAGAAAGTTTTTAGCGTAGTGTTTTGGTGGCTAGATTTAGTGAGTCTTTGGTATGGGATGTTAAGGATGAAATTTGAAAATCCATTTAGAAAGTGAGATTTTATTTGGAAATTTATTTGTTTTAAACTAGGTTCAGGTAGTGGGATTATATTCTAGAAAGCTACGTGGGTGGGGTTGGTTCCGATTAAGGAATCCTATAGGAATCTATACTCTCTAGCCGTAAGTCACGTTTGGCTAGATTTGGGTGTGTGATTAGAGATCATAATGGTAGAACTATCTGGTTATATGTGGTCCATTAGGGATTTACAACTCAGTTAAGGTAGAAACTTTAGGCATTTTATTTGGTTTTTGTGAGCTCAAATCCATGGGGATTAGGGATTGTTTTGTTGAGGGTGATTCTAAAATGGTCATAGGGTGGGGGCTAGGGAAAGGTATGGGTTCGTGGCATTTGACCTAGTTTATATATGAGATTAGGGAGTTGACAAGCTTATTGGGTGTGTCCCTTGTTCATGTTCCTTGGGATCATACTATTTTAGTAGATAAGCTTGCCAACTAGGTTGTGGGTTTGTCATCTTTGTTTAGCGGGAATTCTATCCTGAGTGGGTTGTAAGGGCTGTTGCCGTGTTGATGTACTATTAATTTTTCTTTTTTTCCTTTCCTTTTATTAAAATTTCACTGTTAATATATATATATATATATATATATTATGGGTCCCGGTGGTTGAGAGGATTACCTTATGCCTTGATTCTTGGAAAGCTGCTATTCTATCTGAAGGTGGTAGATTGACCTTTGTAAAAGGCAACTTAGGTTTCCATTCCTAATTACTATCTTTCTTTCTTCACCGTTTCGGTGTCAGTGGCCATTAGATTTAAGTTTAACTTCCAAATTTTTTTGTGGAACGACTTGGATGAGCATCATTGGTACCATCTTATGGATTGGAATACTATTTGTAGACCTTTACACAATTGTGGTATTGGGTTGAGATCGATTGCTGCTGGCTTAATGACTTTGGAGATTTGAGGTTGAGAGAGAAAGTCTGTGACATTGTGTTGTGGTGGCTAGATTTGGTGAGTCATCGGTATGGGAGGCTAAGGATGAAATATAAAAATCCATTCAGAAGGTGAAAGAAGTTTTTTGGAAATTTATTCGTTTTAAACTAGGTTTAGGTAGTGGGATTAGATTTTGGGAGGCTAGTAATTTGTACTCTCTGGCCTCAGATCATACGATGTTGGTGGCGGACTCGTTTGATGATTTGGGGAAATATTTGGGTGCCTAGGCTTCATAGAAATTTGAATGATTGAGAGTTGGGAGAGATGTGTAGGTTGCTGAGTTTGCTAGATGGGATGAAGCTGGATCCTAATTTAGGGGATGACTGGGATTGGGTTATTTCTAGGAAAGGTAGGTTTGCTCCTAAGTCACTATATTTGGAGTTGGCTAATCATAGTTCTTTCTCATTTATCCACAAAGGCATTTAGATCCCGGGTATTCATTCAAAGGTTTCGTTTTTTTTTTCTAAGGAATGCTTATCTGGATAAAATTATCACTTTCAACCATTTGAAGAATAGAGGTTAGAATTTGAAAAACAAATATGTCCTTTGTTTGGAGGAAGAATCGATGAATCACCTGTTTGTTCATTGTGCCTTAGAGAATATAGTTTAGGGTTTTTTCTCTCTCACCTTCGAGTTTCTTGGTCCTTCCATATCTATTTTTTTGTGTTGATCTAGGGCTAGTGGATTCGTGACTTGGAGGGGCTTCCTTCTATCATATGGTCATCCTTTCTGGGGGCCATTTCTTGGGGCTTATGGAAGGAAAGGAACTCTAGGATCTTTGAAGACTAGATGAGGAGTCATGAAGAGCTTTCCTTATTCATTTATAGAGTTTTATTTGATTGGATATCTATTTGGGCGGATTTTGTGGAGAGGGAGTGGCATTCCTTATGGTGTGAGGAGTTGTAGCTTGTGAGTTCTATGCTCGTTTTCTTTTGTTTTCTGTTTTCTTATGTGACTATTTCTCTTTTTCTTTCACCTTCTTGGTGATGGTCTGCTTGTTTTTATGTTCCTTTTCTCTTTCAATAAGATTGCCCATTTATCTCTAAAAATAAGAAATAAAATAAAACCATCTGCCATAAATTTTTTTTTCCCTGTTTTAGCCATCCTTAATATAGGAGAAATTAATAACAACATAACTTGTTTAGAAAAATAGTAATTTAACAATATTAGTGCATATGCATCTCAAGTGGTACTAGGGAAATTACTTAGAAACATTTTTGGGAGATTATGGATGGATTAATTCTTGAATTCCTTAGGGTGCGAGAATATTTATAGGGGGTGACTTACGGACATTTGAGGAAAAACTATTGGAGGATATGAGAGAGTTCATGGAAAATTCGGATTTTGAGAAAGAAATGAGGTGGAAGAGAAAATATTAGATTTTTCAATGGCGTATGATCTTGCAAAAGCAAATATGTACTTTAAAAAGAGAGAAGAACGTTTGGTGACTTTTAAAAGAGGAGGACAGAGACAGACCGATCAATATGTAAGGATTGTAAAATTATTACATAACTACAAAATATAGTCTAGTGGTTTTGAATGCTGTATTATAAGGTGGAAAATAAAGAAACGAGAATTTAATTACCCAACTAGATGGTGGAACCTAAAATGGGAAAAATTAGTGATATTTAGCGATCAATTAATAAATAAGGGAGATTATAGCTTGGATGATGATACAAATTTCAGGGGAAATGAATTGATTGGATTTATCAAAAGAGTGGCAAAAGAGATCATTGGAGATTCTAGAGGGAAAAAACAACCATCTAAAGAAACTTGGTGGCGGAATGATGATGTTCAAAAAACCATTAAAGCTAAGAGGTCATGTTATATGGATTGGTAGAAGATTAGAAACATTAAAAACTTAGAAAGATATAAAAATGTTAAAAAAAAGCTAAGAAAGATGTAAGCAATGCTAAATTTATGGCGTTTGATGACCTTTATCAATGAGGGATAGGAGATGTAAAGACCTAGACCATTTTACATGTATTAAAAGTGAATCAAATAGTCTTTAATGAAAGATGTGCAGATTAAAGAAAGGCGGAGGTGCTATTTTTAGAAATTATTAAATGAGGATTATGTATGGAATGTCGGATTAGGAGGAATCAGTAGCACTGAGGAGATAGAATTCATAGAAACCTTTGTGAGATAAAGTGTCTGAAGTTAAAGAGGCTTCGAGAAAGATGAAGACAGGGAAGGCTATCAATGGCTACTCCCTTGGATTCCTTTCTAGGACTATGTAAAGAAACTGGCATCTCAGATCACGTCTATAATGAAGTTGCGTGGTCTTGCTTATTGTCGGTGATCTGGCATCACCATGATGCTGTGTCCACTGGTGTACTAGGGACTTACGCATAATCATTGAGAGTATCATCTTGAGCTAGTTTAGGAAAAGGCTAGGAAACATTTAGCATCTCATGTGCTAGTCTTCAAGCATTAGGGGGTCACACTTGATCTTTAGTAGCCAATGTGTCCATAGATAATCAGAGAATGGAGATGACTTGCACTCCTCTTGGTGTTCTAATGGCCTAGTGCAAACAAGACACTCTTACTCCCTAAAGAACAATCTCCAATCATTTACAGTACATAATTATCTTATGTATAATATATTTTTATCAAATTTTTCTCATTCATGGAGCAACACTTGTGTGAGTGATTATCAGTGAATGCACAAGAAGATGATCCTCCTGAAAAAGCAAGGTTCAAAATTTCGTTATCGCAACTCGTAGCGCGGACCTGAGATACGGGTACGTCTCGTGTATCGCAGCTTATTGCGGAGATACGGCATCCGAAACCTAGAGACGGGTCAGATACGGGTCAAATAAAGAAATTTTGATTTGAAACTTTAGGATTTGATAGAATAATCACTAATTCACACTTAGGAATCATTAAA
>JAOXJP010288338.1:0-18995 GCA_025762735.1 Platanus orientalis | reverse complement strand
ATTGGTTACAATCTTTAAGGGGATGGCATGAGGTGCCAAATGGGGGGTGTGATGGGCTCTCTGGGGATTTGAAATCCAAGGTTTAGATCCAAGGTAGGAGGGTGGAAGATCAAATGGGAATATGCTAATCCAAAGGTTGCTAAAAATGGCCTTAAGGTGTGAATGCATTTAATGCTAAATATCTTAGCTTTAGCCTATTTAATGACTAATGTTGCTTTTTGATTTTTTTAAACCCTCTCTCTGCCATCACTCCTCACAAGTTCTCAAGCTCAGAAGTTGGCCTAGTCAGTGTCATTTTTAGAGGTCGTAGATGCTCCAGTTGCACTGGTCTAATTAGATTCGAATTACGAAAAGGGTAAGGGGTGAAATCAGGGTTTTTTTTACCTGAAAAGCTCTTAGATGCATTTTGAAAGGGAAAGATGGTAAAATTGATTTGAGAATCACCCAGGGATAGATGACCCCAGGTCTAGGTGATTCACAACCTTTGACTTCGCAGGATTATGGTACCTGAGCAAGAAATTAGGTCAAAAATAAAATTTTGAGTGATTTGACAAAATTGGATAGGGAATGCTGCTGCTTCTTTTGTAAAATGACATCATTGGCTATACCTGGGGGATTTAAAGTTTGAGGAGTCTTGGAGCTACAAGAGCTAACAGATTGGTCATTGGCTTCCCGAGTAGTTGCTGAGAGTTTTTTGAAGCAAAGTTGCTTGGAGAGATTAGATTTCTGTAGCTACCTAAAGCTGGATAGAATTAAATGGTCAGACATTCTTTGAACCAGAGTTTGTGAAATGGTTTTTTGGGGGCAAGGGTGAAACTGAGAAAATGGTTCTGACCTCACTTCATTCTAAGTCCGGGGGGGAGACTTTTAAGGGCATTCCACTTGCCAAATATAAATAAAACATGCTTTTTTTGGGTTTAGGCAGAAATTATCACCTGGGCCAGATTTTTTTGCAAATTAGTGTAAATCTGATAGTCTTGAGGCTCTGAATTTAGTGATGTGGTTACTGACTATCTGAATTTTTGATTCCAGATGAACTCCTGGGAGTCGGTTGAGCACCTAATTTTTAGACTTGATTTGTAGCACTTTTTGGAGTATTTGGGGGAATCTTGGTAGATAAGTTTTATGAAAGTTCCTGCTAATTAGACAGATTTTTTAAGGCCTCGTGATTTTGGAGAGATGGGCATCGACTGATCTTAATTTGGAGGTCTAGAGAACATTCTGGCTCCATAAGAGTGAAATACGGAAAAACAACTTTTTGACCTCTCGAGGGAGATTTGAGATTTCACAGAGGTTCGAGGTTTTGAAATTCTCTTCTCAGACCTGGAGAGTTGAAGTTAAGGCCGAGGTCGAGATAGAACGATCGACCTTTCTGGATTCGGAGATTGGATGAATTTTTGAGAGCTCTTACAAGGGTCATTTCTTGGTCAGGGTTATCATAGATTGAGAAATTAGTTGTTGCTGTTCTTAAGCAATGTCTGATTTGTGAAGAATTCCTCAAAATTCGAAGACTCAGGGATACATAAGATCTAAAATTACACCATTCAGACAACGGGAGATGCTTCGGGGATCCTTTAAGGGTCCAGGGGTAAATGCTCTGAGGTGAAAAGGGTAAAATGGTAATTTTTTGCTCACGGGTAAAAAAGGTGAAAATGAGATTTCTTCACCTATGATGCTTCATGAAAAGAAGGCTTATGTAGGTAGGAGAAATTTAGTGATCTGGATGGTAGATAGTGAGTTCAGGGCCTTTGAAGGCAAAAAGGCAAAATAGTAATTTTTCAATCTGTGATGCTTTATTGGATAAAGGCTTACAGGAGGTGAAAAATGTGTTGATGACAAAGTCCTATTGATGTCTTTGTGAGAGATTAGGGTATGTCCTGAAATGGTGCATTCTGGGCTATAATAAGGTGCTTTGATTGGTTCATTTGCGACTGGAGTATCTGGGGAGATCTTTTTGGGAATGCCTAACCTCCTATAGTCCAGATTTGTTCTTCCTAGACCAAGGATGCTTAGAGTCTTGATGCCTAAATGCTGTTATGCTGTCCTTATGCTATCCCGAGTCAAAATTTGGGTGCTAACAGATGCCCCTCTTTGGTATGTGTGGCTTCATCGCATATAGCAAAGATGGAAGTGCCCTAATTTTGACTTGGGAGAGACTATGTTTCTTTGTATATAATTCATGAATATTGGGTAGGTGGTGTTTGAAATATATATCAGTTTTGGCTTGAAAGTGTTGATGGGTAGAACTTGTCCTTGACTTTGGATCAAGGTTTTGAAATGGGTTTGCTTTTGAAATGCCTTTTCTGGTTGAAGGTAGATTCTTTTGGCATTTTGTAAATTCCTTCATTTTGACTTTCAAAATTGGGTTTTTACTAATAAAGAGACTTTCTCAGTTTTGAAAACATAAGATATCCATGGGTTATGCACAAGTAATTGGCATTTTCTCTAACTCCTCGGGTGTTACTATTTGCATATGCGTTGTATTGGGAGACATGTAAGTCATCGACATCGGGCGCAACTGCTTGAAATCATTGCCGAAAACCGATCATGCAAAAGTTGTAAACACTCGAACCATTTAGATAATTTATGCACTTGTATTTGTTTTTGGCTAGCTTAATGATTCAACTTGTATGACTTGTTTGAAGTTGCTTATGAGGTTTATAGATTGACATGTTTTTCATTTGCTGTGTTGAGTGATCATTGATTCATTTGTGAAGTTGATTACCCGAACATCTTTTTGTGACTGTCCTTGAGAATTTTAATGGGACTTAATGAGGAATGTTAGTGAAGCTCTCCCTAGAAAAGCTATGGAAACTATATGTAGTCATGATTGAACACTGCTCGGTTTTACATCAATCATGGTACATATGCGCTAAATATCATTTCTGAAGACACGTGTGGCTTTAAATAAGTCATGATACATAGCAGGATTGATCTACAACATTGCCTTCATCCCACTTAGGCAAACATTGTATTTTACGAGACTCATGGAGAGATTTTGGGAGCTCTCTCTAGAATAGCTATGGGACCTTGGAAGGTCATTTCCATAAAATGATGGCTACCTAGGCTATGGATTGATCTATGACAATATTTTTGTCCCACTTAAACATTACCAGGGTGGGGGGATGTGCAAGGGAGAATTTATATGACTTTCTCTAAAAGTTAGGATGGGATCTTGTAGGATCAGTTGTCGTGTCTTGCCCAGGTGATAGCAACCCAATCTTTGCTAAAGTAGGTATAACACACAATGTTTGAGGGTGAATGCAACACAATGCCTATGTCCCAATAATTAAGTGTCACCAAGGTCAGTGCTAACAAGTCGGTCTGTTAAGCAGTGACCGTCAGAACTTACAGAGAAATGCTGTTGTGCTCTTTCCTGAGAAGCTATGAAGGGTTTTTCTCATAAATAACCAATGCTATGAAAGTACTACTAAGCTTGATAGTTGTTTAGACTATAGATAGAAGAAACACTATGGCCAGAAGCTAGCATTTCATAGACTTGATGGATCGAAGTGTGACATTGCTCGTTGTCCGATGTTGAGTAACTGTCACAGGGTGGCCGGTAGTAAATCATGTGACAGATAAAGTACTAACTAGAATGGCCGATGCAGGTAAGCCATTCAAAAGTATGGACTGGGTTATGCCAAAATTTAAATTGGAAAGGTGGTTTGGTTTGGACGTGCAAACAAATGTTATGAACTCTTTCATGAGAAGCAGTGATGGGTTTTTTTGACAAGTAACCTATTTGCTGTGAGAATGATTCTTCAAGCCTGGATAGCAATCCAGCTATGGCCTTAGGAATTTCATAGACTTTATGGACTGAATTGTGATTCATATTTACGTCCTAATAAATAGACATCACAAATGGGTCATACTCTATAATTGTCCCGACTTCGATAGAGGGTAGGTAGAGGACCAGCCGGGACTGGAGATGTTGTTGTGCTCGCTCCAAAAGTTGTGGGGGTTGTGATAACAAGGAACTCAATGCTACATATTATACATAACTCCCTACCGGTATTAGCACTAAGATAGTACATAGACTATGAATTGAAGTGTAGCATTCAACTATGTCCAAATAACAAGGATGCTACACTGTAATTTGTTCATGGTTTAGGGATTGCCGATAGGGCTTGTGAGAAACTTTTTGGGCTTGCTTAGATAGCCATGGGATCTCAAGAGACCGGTGCTACATATCTGTTTCAACCATTGAATTTGCAAAAATGGTTGGCATAATACACAGTCTATGAAGTGATGATGCCTACCTACACCCTAGATTCATTTTGCAGAAATCTTCCATTGATTTTGAAAAGTTGGGCCCGTCAGGGTTTTTGAACATTAGGGATGACCTATTGTATGATTCTGAAATACATAGGATCGTGTTTCTATATGCTATGTTACCATGCCTGGTCTAGACAAGGTATGAATAGTTTGCAAGTTTTGGACATTGGATGTGCTTTCTTTTGGAGAGTGGGATCACATGCCTATGTTTGAGATCTTCTTGCTTTGTCAAGAGATGAATTTTTTTGATGTGTGCTCATGACTTGACTGACTTAACTCAAGGTGCCATTTCTGGTTTTCACCCTAAGTGTTGATATGATTTTGCTCCTTTTTTTGCCACTGTTTTATAGGACTAGGTCAGAATGCCATTTTCGATTTTCACTCTGAGGTTTACAATGTTTTCTTTTTGTCTTTGTCTCTTTTTTCCCCTATTCTCAGACAGGTTTGGGCTTTTTGGAAGGTGACTAGACGAGGTACATGCTCTTTTTCCAAGTTGGTTGAATGCTTAACTTATGTATTGTTGACTTTTTCTTAGAACTTCTCTAAGTGCTAAGAGGCTTGAATAGTTACTTTGCTGAATGAAAGATTTATTGACGGTTTCAAGGTTTACCTTTAACTAGGCAAGATTGAAAGGATTTGGAAATATGGATATGACATGGCTCTTAAACAAAGGTTGATTGTGATTTGACAATTATGGTTCTCTACAGAATGACCTGGTTCTATACAAGATTTCCATGTTTAAAAGAAAATCATGGTTCTCTATAAATTTTCCATGTTTTAAAGAAAATCATGGTTCTCTATAAAATGCCCATGTATTGAAGGAAATCATGGTTCTCTACAAAATCCATGTATGTTTTTAGAGAAATCATGGTTCTTTATAAGCCTCTTTTTTTTTATTTTCTTTTTGCTTATCTTTTGCTTTTTTTTTGCTTTTCTTCTCTCTTTTTTTTTGTTGAACCATTGATTCTTTTTGTTTGGATTTGTAGAAATGAACATGACTTTGGAGGTAAAAGTAAATGGGTAGGAGAATGTTTCAGCAACATGATCGTTCAAGGTCTTTTCATTTCAAGCTTTCTAGCATAAGTTAGTTTTACAATAGTCAAACAAAGAATCTTTTGACTTGGTCCAAGTTTACAAATCTGAGGAAGTCTTCCCTGTCCATGTTTCCTAATAACAGTGCCCCACTGGATAGTTTCTATTTGATAATGAAAGGTCCTTCATAATTTGGCTGAGGTTGCCCCCATGGTATCTGTTTATGTGAAAGGACCTTCTTGAGAACTAAATCTCCTTCCTCGACATCTCTAAGTCTAACCCATTTGTTGAATGTTGTGGCCATGCACCTATAATAAGCTTGCATATTGCCCTTTGCTTGCAGTCTCTTCTCATTAATAAGTTTCAATTGATCATGTCGAACTTGTGCCCATGCTAACTCTGGAATCTGTGCTTCGACTAAGACTCATAGACTTGGGATTTCAACTTCAATTAGTAGGACTGCCTCCATGCCATAAACCAATGAATAGGGGGTTGACCCTGTTGAAGTGCAAATTGCCTATCAGTGCATAGGGTAGCATTTCATGCCAATTGGAGTGATTAACAGTCATTTCTGTAAGATCTTTTTGAGATTCTTGTTGGCTACTTCTACTACTCCGTTCATTTGTGGTCTGTATGAAGAGGATTTATGGTGGTGAATCTTAAACTTTTTACAGAGTAGTTCAAGATCTTTTCCCACAAAATTAGTTATGTTGTTAGTGATGATTTTTCTAGGAACACCATATCTGTAGATGATGTTTTTCTTGATGAATCTGGCTGTGTTTTTCATTGTGACTACTGCTAGAGATATGACTTCGACCCATTTGGTGAAGTAATCGATAGCCACAATGATGTACAGATGTCCATTGGCTGCCTATTGAAGCATGGGTCCTACTACATCGATTCCTCACATGGAGAATGGCCAAGGAGTAGTCAAGTTATGCAGTTCAGAAGCTGGTGTTTTAATAATGTTGGCATAAGACTGGCAAGTGTGGCACTTCTTTATATGTTGATAGCAATCTGTTTCCATAGTTAACCAATAGTACCCTAGTCTGAGGATTTTCTTGGCAAGCATGAGCCTATTCATGTGTGGGCCGCATTCTCCTCCATGGAGATCTTCAATGATAGTGGAGGCTTCAGCTCTGTCTATGCACCTTAAAAGAACATGATATGGGGATTTTTTATACAAGGTCCCTCCATGTAGTACAAATTGAGCAGCTAATCTCCGTAAGGCACGTTGATCATTCTTGGATGCTATGGATGAAAAAGTCTGATCTACCAAATATTTCTTGATGTCGAGGAACCATGGTTCCCTGTTCAAATCAGTAGTTGTGATCTGAAGGCAATAAGTTGGCTCATTCCACTGTTCAATCTCAATTGGTGTCATGTCTGCCCCTTGAGGGATGTTAATCATTGAAGCCAATGTGGCTAAAGCATCTGCAAAGCTGTTTCTTCTTCTGCCAATGTAGTCAAAAGTCAGATATTCAAAATTCTTAGACAAAATCTGTAGACATTCATGGTAGTCTAAAAACTTTTCTTCTCGAATGAACCAATCTCTGGTTGCTTGGAAGATGACAAGTGCTGAGTCTCCATAAACTTCTAATTCATCGATGCTACAGCCAATAGCTGCTTTCAAACCGATGATGCAAGCCTCATACTCTGGTATATTGTTGGTGCATTGGAAGTGTAGCCTTATAGCGATTGGAAAAAGAACACCTATAGGAAAAATGAGTACGGCTCCAATCCCGTAGCGTAATTGATTGACAGCTCCGTCAAAACACATTTTCTATCTGACCACCTTGTTTGATTCAACTTCCACACACAGTATTTGTTCATCTAGGAAGTCAAATTTCAGGGATAAAGGTTTATCTACTGGTCCATCTGCTAGGAAATCTGCTATAGCTTGCCCCTTGATGGCTTTTTGTGAGACATATGTGATGTCGCATTCTAATAGCATCATGAGCCACCGGGCAGTTCTTCCCGTGGTTGTTGGTTTCTCGAATAAATACTTGATGAGATTTATTCAAGATATCAGGAACACTTTGTATGATAAGAAATAGTGCCTAAACCTTTTAGTGATGTAGACCAAAGAAAGACAGGTCTTCTCAAGTGGAGTGTATCTGGTTTTGTAGTCAATGAAACACTTGCTCAGATAATAAATGGCCTGTTCTCTTTTCCCAATCTTATCATGTTGTCCTAGCATGCATCCCATGGAGTTGTTGTGCACAGTCAGATATAGAATGAGTGGACAATCTGGCTCTGGTGAGATCAATACAGGCAGGCTTAGTAGATAATTCTTGATCTTGTCGAAGGCAGCTTGACAGCCGTGGTTCCATTGGGTTAAAATATTTTTCCTCACCAGTTTGAATAAAGGTTCACATATAAGAGTGAGTTGGGTAATGAATCGATTGATGTATTGAATATGGCCTAGAAAACTACGTACATCCTTCTCTATGCGAGGTGTAGGCATTCCAATGATTTCTTTGGCCTTTTAAGGATCAACTTCTATGCCTCTTTCACTGATGATGAAGCCTAGCAATTTTCCATGGGAGGCTCCGAAGATGCATTTATTTAGGTTCAGCTTTAATCTGTACTTTCTGAGACAGGCAAAGAGCTTCTGTAAATGATTCAGGTGATCTTCTCTGTGATGAGATTTGACAATTATGTCGTCAACGTAAACTTCCATCGCTTTATTGATCATGTCATGGAAGAGGGCAGTCATAGCCCGTTGATATGTTGTCCCAGCATTTTTGAGACCGAAAGGCATTACTTTGTGGCAGAACATGCCCCAAGGGGTCGTGAAAGTAGTCTTTTCACGATCTTCTACTGATATCTTGATCTAATTGTAGCTTGAGAACCCATCCATGAAAGACATCATCTCGTGTCTGGCGGTACTGTCAATGAGCACATCAATGTGGGGTAAGGGAAAATCATCTTTAGGACTAGCTTTATTCAAGTCTCTGTAATCTATGCACATTCGAACCTTGTCGTCCTTCTTGGGTACAGGGACGATGTTGGCTAACCATTGAGGATATTAAACAGATAATAGGAAGCCTACATTTAATTGTTTTTCAATTTCTTCTTTGAGGGCTAAGGACCATTCTGGTCGTAGACGCCTAGGCTTTTGCTTGATAGGATGAATATCCAGGTAAGTGGGAAGCTTATGGGTGACAAGGTCTATGTCCAGACCAGGCATGTCTACATAAGTCCATGCAAAGATGTCTATGTATTCTTTAAGTAGATCTAACAAGGCATGCCCCAAATCTGAAGTGTTGGGGGTCCTGATTTTCACAATTCTAGGCATGGTTTCTGACCTAAGATTGATTTTGTAGAGGTCATCTACCGATGGAAGATTCAGGTTCTCTTGGCGCTCAAAGGCCTTGATCACCTCTTTTGGCATCATTTCATCATCATTCAATTCCTCTTGTTCCCATTTTCTAAAGAAAAGCTTTTCGTATGATTTTATATGAAAAGTGGATTTAATACCTAAGAAGAATAACTGGACTTGGAATCAGATTCCAAGTTGCCTACATACCCAATGTTTGAGCTGATCACAAGCTTAGGAAAGTTTATTCAGTCAGGATTAAGTCCCTCGTAGTTCTGGTCTCAGGGTGGATCAAATATACATTCTTTTAAAAGTAGCTGAGCCTGAAGTTACTTCTCAAGTTGCCTATATACTTGACTTTTAGCATGAGTGCTTTTAAAAACATTGGTCTATCAAGATCAAGCCACACGTAGTTCTTTGACTACAAGGATAAAGAAAATAGAAAAGGGTTTTTCCAAAAATGACTGGGCCTAAAGTTGTGCCTCGGGTTGCCTATGTACCCCTTACAGGTGCACTGGTTGAATGCTTTGACATTTCATGAATCATTAGGGATCAAGTCTACGTAGTTCTTATACAAAAAGGGTGAAAAAAAAGACTAAAAGCTTTTAAAATCATAAACTGGAGTAGAGAAGGGTTGGCTCTTCTTGGCCTCTTTTCTCAATTAATTAATCCATCACCTGGTCCTCATTTTCTACTGCTGTGGAGTTGGCTTGTCAGATTTGCTCTACGACTTCTCCGGGTACCCATGATTTCGGCATGTTGACCTGGTCATGGTCAAGCTCACCTAAATCTAACTCTCCACTTGCAATTATTGATTGGAGTGCTTTTGACATCATCGGGGACTGAAAGTAGACTTAGAGGGGCTAAGTTGTCCTCCCTATGGTCTGAGGTATTGGGGGTTGAGCATTCCCCAATCTCAGGGATGGACAACTTGGTGCTGGACATGTATGTGTGAAGAGCAGCCTCGAGATGGTAGGTAGGATGTTGACTGATGACTGGAGGTGGAATTATGGCTGGTTCTATTGTTGAGTGTTTTGTGCTAGATTTAGATGGTACTATTTGAACTGGTGTATTGGTTTGCAGGGTATTACAGTTCTTAGGGAGTCCAGAAGCTGATGTAAAATACAATGCGGTCTTGTGGCCGGCTTTCTTCTTCTCGTTATTCTTGAACTGATGCTTAAGGAGAGGTTTGAACACTAAGCTTGCTTTGTATGGCACTCTAATGGCCTTGATGGGGTTCTTTCTTCCTTGAGAATGCTTTCTTAGGCCCTTGTTCATATCGAACTTCATTTTGGCCATCATATTGAATTTAGGCAAAAGTATTTCAGCCTTCCTCTTCAGTTTTGCCACTTCTTTCTCTGTATGTACAACCTCAAACTGATATGAGGTGAAGGTATTAAGAGCTTACAAGTTCCAATCTCCCAATATCTTTTGACCTGTAATTGTGATGACATCTATATCTACTGGTACTGTGATAACCTCATCGTTGATGATGAATTTGACCTTTTGGTGAAGAGTGGATGGGGTGGCACCCGCTTGATGAATCCACGGTCTTCTCAACAACATTGTGAAGGAGGATGGTATGCTTAGTATCCAGAATTGAACTTAGAACATTCTTCCTTCTATCACTAGAGGAATGAACACTTCTTCTTAGCCGCGACTCACTGAATTGTCGAAGGCCTTTATGTCATAGGGGTTGGGTTTCACATAGTTTGAGGGAACTCCCAATGTGTCCAGTGTATCTTTGATACAAGTATTCAAAGAAGATCCATTGTCTACTAGGATGAGTGGAATACACATGTCGGAGTGACATGTCGTGATGTAGATGGCTCTGTTGTGCACGGTATAGCCCTCGAGGATCTCATCTTTTGAGAACGTGATGACTCATGGTGTTGATACCCTTGCCACCATATTTTCTAACTTATCTGGTGTGATCGAGGCGTCCACAAAGGACTTTCTGAATATACTCAAGAATCTCTCTCTATGTTACTCTGATGTCAGTAGAAGGCCTAAGATTGAGACCTGTGCGGGTGTCTTGGAAAACTGCTTGATCAAGAAAAAGTGAGATTTCTGAATAGTTGCTTAAAAAATATCATTATCTTTCTTCTCTTCTACTTCTTTGGTTTGTCTCTATTTCTTCTTCTATCATCTTCTCTTTTCCTTTGTCTTTAGGGTACAAATATGTGACTAGCTTGGAGACTTTGCCCGACCGGCTAATGAAAGCTGTGAGCTCTTCTAGCTCATCTTTTAAAAGTTTGGGATCTACAACTTCGCCGACTAGGTAACCTAAGGAGACTTGGTTTAGTAGGTATTGGATTATGGTGGGTGAAGGGATGTTGATGACTTGGTAAGGGGATGAAAGGTTAGTAAGTTGGGCATATAATGAGGGTGGTGGGATAATATGGGGTCATGAAAAAGTGTTATGAGTGATTGAACCTTCCCTGTGTTTATGTTGATGTTAGGGGGAAGAACTATGACTGGGCTATCTAAGGCTGTATCCCACATGTTTGTGAGCAAGCGCTCATACACAGGAGGAGGGATAGGCTTAAGGCAGTATCGGTTTATGGAGACACATGGTTGGTGTTAGGCAAAAAGATAACTTTCTTGGGTTATGAGATTTTGGTAATAAAACTAGCTAGATTGAATTGAGTGCTGGAAAGACCAATCATGTTGACCCCTTTTGGTGGTTGGTGGTCAGTGAGTGGATTTTAGATGATGTTGGTATTTGATGGGGGATTGGTGGGTGTAGGGTTAAATGATACCTTACCCTCATCTATCAAGTCTTGGATGTCATGTTTCAAACAAAAACACCTGTTGAGGGTGTGCCCTAGAGTTTGATGATATTCATAATGTTTTGCTTGATTGTAGCGGAAGGGCAGAGGGTAAGGTGAAGGTCTTGGGTCAATCAGCTGCAACAACTTCTTCTTGATGAGATACTCCATGATGTACTTGTAGGATTAGGGCAGAGGGGTAAACTTTCTTTTCTTATTTTCTTCTCCAAGTGCACCCATGTATTTGGGTTGATAGAATGTTGTTTTGAGGAGGATGATGTTCATGATTATAGGGTAGCTTTGAGTTGTCTGTGGCGTAGGCAGAACATGATCGTTGTTCTGGCTAGGCCGGGGGACTTCAATGGTTTGCACAAGGTTAGCTTCTGGCCGGGTGATGGTTACCTTTTTTTGGTGAATTTTTTAAGGAACTGGTTAGGGTAAGTGATGCCTCATGTACTAACCCTACTTTGATAGCCAACTCCACCTTTGCGGCTTTGTCGACAACCTCGGCAAAGTTGTTCTGTGATGCAATTAAGAGAATTAACCGGTATGTAGGACCCAACGTCCTCATGAAAGTTGATATCAGGTCCTCTTTGAACATAAGGTGTTTCAAGTTGGAGGTCTTCAATCTCCACCTGTAGGCAAAATACCTGATACTCTCTCCTGAGGCAGGCCTCATTCCTTTAACTTCTTCTTTGGTTGGAAGCAACTCAAGGTTAAAATTATAATGATTAAGGAATGACCGTGTCAGGGGCCTCCATGTACTAATATTACTCTTCTCTTAGCTTGCCAACCATTTCCCTACATTCTTCTCTAGGCTCTGGTCAAACATTTGGACCAGGATCCTCTCATCATGTTCCCATTGGAACATAACATTGCAGTATATGTCGAGATGCATCCTGGGGCAAGTGGTACCATCATACTTTTTCACATTTTGTATTTGAAAGTTTAGTGGTAGCACAACTCTGGGTTGGATGCAAAGATCCTCAAAGTACATAGAGATGAGGAACTATCCCCCCTTCATGAGTTCTAATTTTGTAGCAAGCTTTGCTATCTGTGCACTGGTTTCATCTCCTTCTCCTTTTTACTTGTAGTTGATGGCCCATATTGCTCTTCGAGGTCAAATACAACTCAATGCTTGGGCTGTAGGTATGTAGTTGTGGGTTAGAGCAAGGCCATGACATAGGTGGGACCCTGTGTGTAAGCCTAACCATGCAGTGGGGCTTGCTCAGCAATACTGGGAAGTAGTGGTTCAGATGTCACACTTTGGCTGTGAGGCCCTCCTTGTTTCATTAGGTATTTGAACATCATCTTCTTGAACTCGGAGAGGGTAGGAATTTGTGGCAGCTTACTAGTGCTGGGTTAGCTAAAGGGTGGTGAAGAGGTTTGAGGTAATGAAGAAGATTGACAAGAATTGGGGGTAGATGTCCAACCATGCTAGGACATGAAGTCCCCCATTAATTGTTCCACTTCCAATTTGAATCCCTTTGAAGGAGTGTCTTTAGGACTAGTCCTACTAGGAGGGGAATTTCCTGTGGTTGCCTCTAGGAGGGTAAGCAATGTAATGCTTGTGGTAGGAGGAGGTGATGACTTGTCAACCATAGCTTTATGTTGTGCTCTCTTTTGCTTCTGTAGTCGAGTCTCTAGGGGAGTAATTGTAGCTTGTTTAACTGAATTGGAAGAAAAGAAGTTCATTGTTATTATTTTGCAAGGTTCATTCTTTACATTCATTTATAGATTGATAGCTAGGTGCTTTACAAGTGCATATGTCATTTAGGTGAATTCATGTCCTTTAATCTTAACTACAAGATTTTGGAAACAAAACTTTGTACATTATATATATATATGAAAATGATTACAAAAGAAGGGGATACTTGCCTTAATACATCAAAAGATAACATAAAATGAAAATCTAGAGATCAAGCACTGCTGGAGGTAGTGGAGGTGGCACTGGTTCATAACCTAAGGAGAAGATTTATTCTCTCAACTTGTGAACCCATGATATATCCATTGATCCTACATAAAATTCATGCTATTGTTGTACCTCATCTCGAGTCCCAAATCTTCGTGGGAAGTCCTACTGTCATTGAGCTCGCTCTTCAAAGAGTGAATGAGCTCTGCTTGAGTTTCATTCCAATGTTGGGTACACTCACGTGAGACCTCAGCCTCTGTACGTAAAAGTATCTCGGCTTCTTAAAGTAGTCTTGGTTTGGGCATGTGAAGCCCGTTCCTCGGCTAGGTCTGATAATGCTCACTCATACTCTGCTTGAGTGTAAAAAGGCTCTGTGTATGATGACGATGTTGATTCGGTGCATTGTCTCTTGTTCGAAGAGATAGATGCTGACAGTGTAGCAGGTTATAAAGGGGGCTCACGTAGAAGCCAATGCTCATATGTCAGTGTCATGGCCTATGTCTTTGCCGATACTAGTTGTGGATATCCTAAGATTCTGGTGTGCGAGCTATCCCATAGAGTAGCTAATGTAGATTGCGTATGATTGGATGTACGGTGATCAAGTTTGTATATATTTTCAAAAACCATGGGGAAGTCGAAGAATTCTTGTCTAAGTGCCAATTGCTGAAAAGCGCGTATAGGTACATAGAGAGTGCTTTGGTGGACTCCTATAATGACCATTTATGTGCGGTCTTTAGTAGCAAGGAGCTAGTAATGTACTTTGTGCCAGACAACGCGCCAAGTGATCTGTTTAGGACATATGGCAGCTAATAGGTTCTGATAACCTAGTGTAGTTGTTTTATTTCGCAAAGGTCGGGTTTTGACATGGATCTATGTTGGAGCTCGATCTCATGACACATAAGCCAAGAAAGATGCAAGGATAAACAGATGTTCTCGCAACCAAGCTTGTAAGAAAGCCGGACAATCATATAGTCGGCCTTTGGGATGTTGGGCATAATGTGAGAGACTAGAGATAGTCTCTGAGATAATCACTAGTGTGAGTGTTTTCTTCTGAAGGTGTTAATCCATGATGTCGAGTAAGATGCCATGGATGTGATGGCAGCTATGTGATAGCAAGAGTTGTCCTAAGACAACTAAGGTGAATGCTCTGAATTTGACAGGGTTGTTGAAGTCACCAACTTTCTTCCAACCTTTTTCCAATAAAAGGTCAAAAAGACAATACAAATATTCTCCTGTGGCTTCCTTAGGTAGGGAGGCTTTAGAGATTTCCAATGTGTGGAAGCTTTTTAAATAGCTAGGCTTGTGAACCGAAATTGTGGCACTAACGCTATGACAATGTTCCCAATCTAAAAAAGATTCGAGCTCCTCAATAGTGGGTGTAAGTTCTTGTTCTCCGAAACGAAAAACCATAGATATCGGATCCCAAAAGGAAATAGATGTCTCTATTAGTGGCCAATCTAAATTGATTTGTGCTAAAGCCAATGTTGCCCCTAGTCGGCTTTAACTTTTCTACATTTCCCGTTCTTTAGGGGGAAGGACAATTATGGAATTTGTAAACTTTACGAAGATGGTGGGGTACGTATCCAACAATACCAGTTTGTGAGCCATGTTTGTAAAAATATATATGAACACAGAGTTAGAAATGTCATTTTCTTGATGCTTCATTTCATTTCCTTGTCCATTTGGTTAGGCTTGTTAAACATGAAGCCAGTGTATTTTATTTACTTAGGAAGGTTTAAACCTAAAATGTTATTTATAACATGGAACAAGCATTTGTTTTAATGCAAAATATCAAGCTTTATTTATGTAGCCTAGGGCCGCAAGTTATTTGAAAAATGTTTGTGTCCCAGTCCGCATCTGATTTGAAATAAGTTTATCCAGTCCGTTTATATCAAATAGGATTCGGATATATATCAATATGTTCCATTGAATATCCATTTTGTTCAAATATACAAAAATATAGAATATAGAGAATAGACCATTGGATTTAAAACTAATGCAACAATTTTACTTAGCTCAATAATTAAAACCCTAAAAATATATAAACTCTTGACTTCATAACTGTTCTCTTTTGGTGCATGGCTGCACTCATAGGTACTACCACAACTATGTCGCAGTGGTAGAAGTTCACACCCACTACATAGGAGAAGAGATGGTGTCTTGCTTCATCCAACATCGCTATCAGGCTATACAGTATTGGAGATTTTAGCGAGAATAGACATGGGTTAAGGAAGACCGCACTGGCGATGGTGATGACATCCATGCAATTGCCTATTTTTTCCGGATATCCAAAATCCAGTCCGAAATCACAATTATTTAGGCAGTTAGGATACAGATATAGTTTTATAATATTAGTTAGATATAAGATAGGATATGGATATGGTCTTATCCATTCTGAATCCGATCCGTTTGCAGCCCTAATGTAACCAATAGGAATCACAGGAAATATTCTTCTCTGGAATTCCAGCATGGACAAATATTATTAGTTAGAAATCAACCTGTAGAAGGATTTTTTTTTTTTTTTTTTTTTGTTAATCATTGTACAATTCTTGCATTCCAATTTCTTTTACACAACTGATATCAATAGCTGTATTAACAAAAAATTGTATATGAAAGGCTTTCCACCTGGGAAGTCAGTTGTGCAGGCCTGGGTGTCGGTGTGTGCTGTACCACAGACCTGGGTTCACAACCATCTTAACCTACTTACCTATCAAAAAAATAGTCAGTTGTGCAGATGAACCATTTTGAGGCCATTCTTGGGGAGACGTTTACCCCAAGGAACTGTTTCTATATTCTCTGAGTTTTGTGCAGTGAGCGTGTGGTGTAGGAAGATTGTGATATAAAAAATTTGATGGGATCAAAATTTAATTACTGGGAAGTTGGGCTACATCAGTAAAAGAGAAAAAAAAAAAAAAAAAAGGATTTCAGTACTGGTCCTTGTAGAAGGTGGAGTAGAATAATACGTGCACGCTGTAGCAGCTGCATTCCTTGCTAGTCGGTTAGGAATGCTGAAATTGAGGACTTTTTCTATGTTAATCTGAAATATGTAGATTTAATTCTAGTTTGGAGAATCAAATGCAGGTGGGGGCAGAACAGCTACGAAGGGCGAGTAATCATCGATTTTCACTTCAAGGCGTACTGATGTCCAAGCCTGCAATAAGGTATGAGAATCACTATTTTGTATCGCAGAGTAACATGAATCCATGCTTCCTAGCCCATTGTGTCAAAACAACTGACCACCTATTAGTTGCCTAACCTGGATACACTATGGATGGATCCTCTGGTTGTATTTGATTTAAAATAAAAGTAAACCGTTACTTGGACTGGATGAGCAGGTGGGCCCCCTCCATTTCTAGTGTTCCGGAGAGCCAAGCTTGGGATATGTTGAGTGTAACCTTACATGCTATACATGCTAAAGAGGTGGTAACTAGTCCGTCACAGAAGGGGTATAAGCCATCGAATTCAGAATGTCATATACCCTTTAATGAAATCAATATATCCTTCCGTACAAAGATGATTTTCCCTGTTGGTTAGTTGTGGATACTGGTTTAGACTTAGTTGGAAGTTAGTATCATGTTAATAACGAACCACCCCCATCACACCATTGGTCTTTTAAGACTTGTAAGCCCAAAAACACGTATCACCAAGCAAAACGATGAAAATGAAAACAAAAGTAACAGACCATCATATGAACATAAAAACAATTTCAAACATTCCATTTTTGTATCTGGTAAAAGAGAATCATCAATGCTCAAGCACCATAAACCTATTAACAACTCCAGAAAACTGAAATTAAGTTTGGACTTCTCAAGTCAAAGATCAAGTTCCTTTTCCATTTACACAAAGGCGGGAAATTAATGTATTAAGCAAAATTTAGATCCTTAGCCGTAGCTCTATATCCTCACCTTCCATCATCTCCCCCCCCCAAATATGGTTTCCCTTCACAGTCAGGGACCTTTACAAACACCACCTGTCTGGTGCAGCATAGCATCAATTTCGTCACCATCTTCCATCTCAAGCTGCACCACAAACCATAAAGAATTTTAAATAATTAAATTGTGACAAAGAATAGCCACAAAGTGAATATTAGAGCAAGTGGAATGATTCGACCAAAGACTAACTGCAAAACAGGTAACATAAAAAACATAGCTAGAAAGCATGACATACATAAAGGAAGGTGGCCATCCATATTGACCGTTCAACAATTGGACATATTTGGTACGGTTTAAAAAAAAATTAGGCTGTAACATTAAAAAAAAAATATGTCAACTTACCGGCAGTGATGATGTTAGCATTATGGCCTGTTTGCGTTTTACTTGATTTGCCCCTATGTAATCATTTTGCTGAATACATATGGACATTTTTATCTTTTTTAAAAACAAAGAATTGTTCTGTGATGAAGGTCTGTAGCGTGTATGGTAAATGATAGGCTGACATGTGTTGTGTTTGGGGTTAAAAACGTCCAAAAAAGTGTTTAGATGAAAAGTAGGTGTTCAAAAAGAGACACCAAATTCAAAAACCCATCATGTGTCAATCAATGCATAACCGGTTATAGAGGTCTGTGTTGACAGAGACAATCATTCTCCTTTTTCAAAATACATAAATGTGGAGAATCATAGTGAGCGGATGGAAATGTAGAGCAAGAGGAATAAAGATCTAACATCCTCACTCTTAATGCATATGATATGATCTAGGTCTCTATGTTTCTTCTCCCTCATTCTATCAAGTTTGTACACAACCATCTCATCATCCCTAGTACCCACAACTCACATGCCTTAAATTTAGCCTTGCTTACAGTTTTCTTAGCTTCACTTTTCCATCACTTTTACATCTAAGTTCTCCATGTTTATAATCTTTTTCCAAGCTTTGTAACAAGACCCCTCTTGGCTCTAATGGTTATTTGAAGTTCATCATTCCATCACCATGCTTATTTGAAGGCTTGTGTTTTACCTTTAAATTCTCCAAGGACCCTTTTACCACTCTCTTGATACAGCCTGACCATTTCATTCCATATGAAATTTGTTTTTTCTTAAAAATACCATTTCCCCTGGTCCATCAATTTATCTCTGCATACCACTAATTGTCCCATTTAAGGTTCCACCATTTAATTCTTGGACAACTAGTCTCCCATTTATATATCTTCTATATCTTCATACAAACATCCCAAATCATTAACCAAACTCTCTCCTGGGATAACCTTACCGTCCTTATATGTTGAACCTTTTTATCCTGCTTGTGTGAAAGAAAAATTTACTTGACTCCTATTTGATCCTCTTTTAAAAGCCACAAGACATTGTCCTTTACATGTTCTCTATTGCAAGATCTTATACCGTCGCAAATACTAGGATTGCATCTCCCATCTCATTTCTTTCACCAATCCATATTCACAATGGATTCCTGAATGCAGATACTGTCTTTCTTAACATGTACATTTATGTCACCTCCTATAAATATTCTCTCACCCTCATAAATTCCTAGAATTAATCCATCCATGGTTTTATCAAATGACATAGGATACCCTTAAAGTTAGATGATTAACAAAAATATTGAGTGTAATCTGAGTAAAACACAAATGAGTACACGCTAATATCACCATACTGTCATGTGTGTCTATATATATATATATAGCTAGATAGATAGATAGATAGATACAGACACATACACACACACACACACACAC